>OY759274.1:39895989-40187032 GCA_963662155.1 Lamellibrachia columna
ACGTAATTATTCAACATGACTCATCGTGTGATTAGTCTTTAGTGAAGTGGAACTGGGCAGATGGTCATTGTCAGTGTTACTAATGTTAAAAGCATATTCATATTTTGCTTATTGTTATAGTAATTCTATATGGATTTGAAGTTGACATCTGGTAAATTAGACCAACATATGAAATATAAACTGGTTATTAGATATTTATTCCATTATCAGTCACTAATATGAAATATAAACGAGTTAATAGAGATGTATTCCGTTATCTCTCACTAATAATACAAATTGTGTTGCAAATGGTGCCTACTAAACTAATTTACTAAACTGTGCAGAAATTACAACTTCAGGATTGGTTTTCCTTGCTGCATTTTGACATTCAACTATTTCATCATATTGGATGATGCAGGTTGATGATAATAGTGATATCTAAAGAGCATCTTCTGCTGGACTAGTAAGCCACTGAAGGTGACATCCTGTCTAGAAGTCATGCCACTGATCTATAAATATGTTTGCGGCTCATAAGAATAAGACAAAGCTAAAAAATAATCTCAGGCCCTCGACATGGGTTTAGTAGTTTGCCAACCATCTTTATCTGAAGATTTGAGTTGACAAGACAAAAGAGGAATAGCAAACTTGATATAACATAATTTTTGTTTACAATAAACACTGTTTCATGGCAAATTAGAAGATCTTATTTAAATATTTCATAGTACTATATCTATCCCAGCAACAATATAAACGTTTGTCGCCAATTGTGACTAATGCTTAAAACTTAAGACATAAGTAGAAAAACCACCTTGACACTTATATAGTTATAGGAAAACTTCTAAACATTACATTAGGTTTCAATATATATATATATATAAGTTTAAAAAAACACTTGACACTTATATTGTTACAATAGTACCTGCCTTCAACGGACCCTCCGATGAGCTATGTCAGGACACTTTCTCAATGTACGGACTGTTTTACCATGTTAATGTCACTCTGATGAGGGGACACCTGATTAATGCGGACACCGGACATGATATTTTGGTTTTCTGTTACTGCTAAGGTAGACAGTATTAATTATTTTCGTGATTTTCTTCTCGGAAAAATATTTTATTTCCAAAATGGCGACGGACAAACAGCGCGGTGTGTAGTGTGAAAAACAATGTTCTATTGCGGATTCGGATATAAGGCTGTTGGTCGTGGACCCAGATTTTCTGCCGCCTGGGGAAATGCCAAACGGGCCTGCTTAAACCTACTTAGAATTGCTTTGACAATTCTCAAGACACAGGTGAACAATGTCATTGAACAAGTGTGAACCTGTTGTTTGTTTGACACTGCCGCCGACATCAATCGCTGATGTTGGCTTCGCTTAGGCGGTTTAAAATTGCAATCGAGATTCGCAAATACGCCTCGCACAAGAATCAGATAAACAGTCTTAAATGCAATTTAGTGTGCAGTACTAATATGACACTGGGGTGAAATGGCACGCTTCCAACTTAAACGACTCGAAACCAACATGCCAAATGCCATACCCAAGGCGTTACTGGTGCGCGAAAACATGAATTCGTCATCCGCATATGAATCGATGTTAAGTGGTGCTTCATAAATTTATGCTTCGTTCGAGATCAGTTGAAAATCTAGGTGAAACGATTATTAATTCTGCCTATTGTCGTTTTCTGTTTAATCAGCTTACATACTGCATGAGTCAACTCATACGTTTTTGGCTGCTCAAATCCAGGTTATTATTTTCAATTCGTAGGCCTATTAGTTCAGTACATCGTCATTCCATAACGGTAAACATACATGTATTTTATTCAGTTAACGATTAAACAGGGTGTGACATTTAAAAAATAATACACGTTGATGCTAGTTGAATCATTTAATAAGCTCTATAAACTGCGTGTTGCCGTATAAGACAGTGCTGCAAGCACACAGTGGCTTCGCCAGCGTTCTTGGACTTGGTGCAGCGGGCGGCGGTGGCTGTTTAGTAGCTCCCTGGTGGCAGACATGGGAATACTTAACACGCCTTATTTGCAGTATATGTACCTTAGTCGTATCCTTACTGTACAGCCTGTTTATGTATTATTAAGTTAATTGGATAACATCCGTCATCCGCACATATGTCTACCGTATATGTGTAGTACTGAACCCTCCACTCCAACATGCCTGTCCCTCCGATGAGGGGACACCTGCCATGTAGGGACACTTGCTTGGACAAGTGTCCGTTTAAGGCAGGTACTACTGTATATGAAATCTTCTACATTAAGTTTCAGTATGTCTACTATAACTGATCTGTTTTATACGCACTAGACAAGAATATAATTTTATTGTTGGTCCAGATTGGTAGCAAAATAAATGCATTTTTTTAAAAATATAATGTGTAAACAGTGTACAGTTACAGTGTTTATATATCACTATTACATTTATATATGCTATTTTGTGGAAGAAACAGTTGTAGAGAAATAAAGCTGGATAATTATTGTAATTTTAATGTTTAATTCATGACTAATGATAACTGTTTTTGGTGGCAAAGGCTGGTCATTGGTACTGTTTTGTTTCACATGATTGCTTGTTGTAGTAACATGTGCCACTAGGGTGACCTCAACCAGTGGTTATAGAGGGTGGATTAACAACAACCAGTGGCCATGGATAATTCCATGGAACTTTGACAAGGTCTACTGACAATAGGCTGATTTGCGAGCTGGCTGTCTAAATCTTGGGTCACAGAAAAATTCCTTAGCAGAATACCCGACATTGCTTAGAAAGCCAATTACATCCTTTTCTAGTGTTGGTTAAACTTGGTTTCAGGACATCTGTTTCAGATCTCTGTAGGCAGACTAATTATACATGTTTACTTAGAGCCGTGCTACAACCTCTATTGGTGACAAAATAAGATCATCACTCCCTGTCATTTTAAGTGGAAAGTCAGTCTAAAAAGTAAATAAATTGTAACATGTTTCGTTGTTAATATGTGTAAATTAATATCGAAAAAGTTACCTTTTTATGAACTTGATCCCAGGTCTACTTTCACTAATTGTTCAAATAGCGTTCTCCCTGAAACTTGCAGCATAAACAAATAACATATTATTATAATGACCTTTTCAATTATATACTTTTTATATATGACAAATGGTAATGGTTGCAGTCCATGCAGAAGCCGTGACTTTTTTGTGAAACATTGCTTCTTCCATGATAAAAATAATAAAAAATTAAATTTGTAAAAATTTTCATTAAGTTGGTACAGAATAATGAAGTATTGATTTTCTTCTAATCACAACTATTTGGATTGGTTTAGTTTTATTACGGCTCAAAATGTAGTGGGAACACAAAGTGGATTAGTCTCACTAAATATGGCCTGAGTAATGCCAGATGTTGTTGCCGCTGTGTTAGACTGCATTGTGGGATTATGCACCATGGCTGCTTTCGTTGCGAAAGCGTGCGTTGAAAAAAATATCAAAACAACAACTCATGGTCGAATGTGGAGGTTGATATGAAAACAGCTTCATCCTTCACAAATGATCGTCACTGTGGCAGCACTGATGAAGGAATGCAATTCAGCGAGATATAAATACCTACGGCTATGTGACAACGTTGACGTTGGCTAGTTAACTTTGTTGGTAAATTTTTTTTTTTAATATAAAGGGATGATGAACTGGGTTAGTTAGTGCGCATTTGAACTGGATTGAAGTCGGTTTGTAATGTGAACAGGGTACTAGTGTGTCGGAAGGAGGTCCACATTGTCCAGTATCTGAACTTTAGTTCTGACCATCCGTTACACTGGGTGTCATCAAAACATTGCTGCATACGTGCAACAACATTGTATCTATCACTAGAGCTGGAGGACAGAGAAAGAGGTGGAAAAAATTACCAAGGCACTAGATAGGTGTGGGTAACCAAGTTGGACCATAGAGAAGATGAATGAACAGCAATATTGGTGCATCCAAAGGACAAAGTGTAAGACAGCAGAAAGAAAGACTGCACCCCTTGTAAAAGGTGTAGTCACACATGCGTTGGTGAAACAGGAGGAACATTTGAAACAAGACTCGAGGAGCACAAGAAGGAGGTTGAGACACAATGAGACAGTTTACCCATGAACAAAAGAGAGCCAGCAACTGTTGAGCACAAGTCTGCAATCATTAGACCATGGAGGTAGAAACAATTGCATCATTGGGTTGTAGGGAGCGAACTTCAGCAAAAGTGATGAAGAAAGTGACGAATGCAATCATGAATCGAGACTGAGTCTCTTGCCATGCCAGCTGGCGAGTAGAAGAACTAATCATTCCAGAATTCAGTTATAAGACACGTATATTGTTATAGGAAAACTTCTCAACATTACATTAAATTTCAATAAATATAAGTTTCAAAAACACCTTGACACTTATATTGTTATAGGAAATCTTCTAAGCATCATCGAGACTGAGCATTTGGCATGCTAGCTGGCGAGTAGAAGAACTAATCATTCCAGAATTAATTTCCTCATTAAGGTTACCAAAGCTTGCCGGAACGTAAATCTCAATAGTTGTGATTAAAAAAAATTGGTTTACTTCATAACAATAAAGTTGTTTGTACCTTCAGAGGGAATAAATATCTCCATATAGTTGAGTGTTTGCAACCATGATGAGATTTACTGATTTCACACAGTGTGTCAAATCATATATTTGTACTTCAGCTTGCAGGTTACATAATCATGCTAGTGTGATCAAATGGACCCCGTGAAATAAAATAAGTACTCATAAACGAAGACTTGTAGTCTGGTGTCATGACTGTTTTATTTGGTTCCATTCAAGTTCGTTGATAGAGTTGTGAGCTGTAGTATATTTACAATACAAGTGAGAGAAAATTATGCAACTTTACTGCCAGTATTATGGAGTTGCCCTGTGGTTGACCCCAGTGCTAATGTATCAGTATGAGAGACCGATGCACTGTTGAAATCAGTCACATACCTATACTGTGAACATACAAAAACAGGTGCGTGTGAACTTTGTATTTAACAAAGTTATCACAGACATGGGTTTTCATGCTGGTAATTGATCAATGACAAAAGTCTCTGTTGCGCATACAAAAAAGTTGAGCATACGTCATTGAGGCTTGTAATAATTGGTAAATAGTTTGACATTTAGTCTTCCCCGAAAAATAAAATTGCAAATACAGCTGGTGTGTTTTTGGATTTTGAAGTAAGTTTGATACCTGAGGGTTCAGAGAAGACATGCATGAGAATATATATATATATATATATATAAACGCACGCACGCGCACACACACACACACTGAAGACAAAACCCCTGAAGGTGGCCAATCCCGGGCAATGTAAAGTACCACTCAAGGGAAACATATATAGAGGAGGACAGCACATATTTGCTAGGTGTGTAATAATATGAACTATCAATGCATCACGATATATTCCATGTGACAATGAAATAGTTATCATCGATAGTACACTGAACTATCAATAATAATGATAGTTGGCAAAACAATTTAACTACATTAGACAATTTTATTTATTTATCGACCTGGCATCAACAATCGTCGATTAGAGCTGCGTCATTCACGGAGTCTTGAGCCAAGGGGGTTTAGTAAATAAATTAAGTTTAAATAATAAACCCTGCTGAGTACAGCAGTAATGTAGATTGTGTGACAGCCATTGTCAAGTCAATGCAGCCACTAGCTGTTATATTTTTAGTCCACTGGTGCTTTGGTGACAGCTAAACACCGTTCACAATTAATGACGTGCTCTTGGGCCTTCTCAGTTCGTAAATCTCCTGGTGTCGTTACTAGGAACTATTTCTGTCTGTTCAATCCAAATTCACAGAAGTTGGCAGTGATAATTATGACTGGGAAATGCAACAGTTGTATTGGCTTGAATGCATTCACACCCTGTACGAACAAAGTGTGTGGAATGCTGTCACTGCAATATATGTGTGTGTATATATATATATATTATATATATTATATATATATATATATATATATATAAAAGCTCTGTTGATGTTGTGAGAAGTTACAAGGATGGCTCTTTTTCATGCGCTCAGCAATGTGTAAAAAGTGTTCTATTCATGTTGTTGTGTTAAGATTTATTTATTGAACAATATCATCAAAAGTGTGTAAAGATTGATCTATTAATGTTATCAGCAATATCTAAGGATGACTGTATTAATGCTGTCAGAAGTTGCAAGTGTGGCCCTTTTTCATGCCGTTAACAATTTATAAAAAAAGGCTTGACTAATGTTGCAGGCAAGGGGTAATGCTGGCTCTATTAACCTTGTCAACAAAAGTGTAAGGATGACTCTGATGTCAGCAGTTTGTAATTTGTAAAGGTTGATATATTAATGCTGTCGGCAATGTGGCTTAAGACGACTCGGTACCTGGCTAGTCGTGTCCTCATATAGGCAAGAATATTGTGAACTA
Organism: Lamellibrachia columna; assembly: GCA_963662155.1. NCBI lineage: Eukaryota > Metazoa > Annelida > Polychaeta > Sabellida > Siboglinidae > Lamellibrachia > Lamellibrachia columna. The sequence goes on from OY759274.1 coordinate 39,902,377, forward strand.
GTAATATTTTAATTCCTATGCATGTCATGAAGTCTAATAACTTGGTTGGTGGACACATTGGAAAACAAATTAATAATTACATCAATAAAATAAACAATCTAAAAGTACTGCAAGTTTAGTGATGTGAGTCAACTGTGAAGGAATTGTGCGGTTATGATTATTTTGTTGTGGGTTAAAGGGGAACGATCACTGTTGACCTTCTTGTTTATTGTAATTTGTTTCACATGAATGTAGGGCGTATTAAATTGTGATATGCAAATAAAAAAATTATATGATGTGACATAAGTGCAACTGAGCAGACATATTCACAGGTTTGTTTATAGAAGCTATTGAGTTTAACAGGCGGAAGAATTTATGGGAATTTTTCTGCTATGGGCCACGTGGGTGCATGAATGCAGAATGCATGGCTACTTTTGTAAAAAAAAAATTACGGGCATCGCATGTCGGGGCATTTTAAAAAAGCTGGATGTATTTGATTTTGAAAAAAATTGGTGAGCATGTCAGTGAGATAATGGCAGTTGCTGTGACAACATGTTAAGAATTTTTATCAGACAAATTATCAGACAAAACGTTAATACGGCCACCAATACAATCTTGTATTGTGGTCTAAACCAGGATACAAGGACCAGGCTTCCTTTGTCGACTGTCAATAATTGCTCCCAGTAGCTGCCCAGCTGTTTGTCACTGTAGCCAGATAATCTGTGAGCGCCTAGAATACATTCCCCGAAGCCAATGACAGTGCTCTAGCAGTCACGCCACCCACAAATGAAGTGATTCATTCATAAAGGCATGTTGCTGCTCACTAGGTGATTCTCAATTCAATTGCAGGGCACAGTTTACTGCTCTGAGGAAGCCATTTTGAATGTGTCATGGGTTCTTGGCAAACTGCCAATTTTAGTCTCGACTGTCTTATTAAATCCACAAAAAGGATGTAAAAACTCTGTGAATTTAGTTTCTACTTTAGTCATATCAGAAATTGTTTCTGTTATATATGTGAGCTGGATGAATGTTTTAGATTATGGACTACAAATATAATAACTTGTGATATTGTCATCATAAAAAATACATTTTCAGACTGAATTTGTGCACTCTGTTTATGTCATTATGGACTACGTTTGTCTACATCGATATCGACTCCAGCCATTGAAACACTATTTGTTTAATATTGCAATCTCATCGACAATCATTTTCTTGACAGCTGTCATTATATTCCTATATATGTACAAATGTTTATCTTTGGGGCGGATTGGTCCAAGAGCACACAATTGAAGTGGCTGGGGTATGTAAAATTGTATCAGTTGAGATTTTAGACAATGTTCCCATGCTGCATGCTGGGAGGTTTTTTAAACAAGATTGCCATGCTCCAGGCAGTATATCATGGATAAAATTTGTTTATCGAGTGCCTACACATTTTCATCTGTGTGTTGTCAGAAAGCTGTCTAAAACTAGTTTGACAAAATAGTTCTATCAATATTTGCATTTGATGAAACAGTATATTGTTTGGGGGAAGGCGGATTAGACACAGTTCAAGGTCATCTCATAAGTCCTATAGATAAAGGAGAGTAAGGGGTCATCGCATAAGTCCTATAGATAAAGGAGAGTAAGGGGTCATCGCATAAGTCCTATAGATAAGGGAGAGTAAGGGGTCATCGCATAAGTCCTATAGATAAAGGAGAGTAAGGGGTCATCGCATAAGTCCTATAGATATATAGCATTACTTATTGGTGTTTGGAGGTTTGGTCATGCCACATTTTGTTGGACGGGAATCTCAGCAGCAGTGGCGCCATTTAAAGAGTGAAATGGATATTAATTCATGTTGACACTTGGCTATACAAATTGTTTTAAAACAGTTTCTTTACAATTATTTAAAAAGGTGAATAAAGTATTATTGGCATTTCTTTAGCATTTCTGGTGTTTTTAAGGTAACTGGGGTGGCTATTATATGCTTGTCTTGAATTGATTAGTTTCAGTAGAAGTTTTAAAGATAAATTAACCGTTTCTTCACAGACTGTAGTTGAAATACTATATAATATTTTTAATTTATTTGGTTATGTTACAAGGTTTTAAAAACAAAATTGTAAATGTGAAAAAATAGTAACTAAAAAAGAAGTTTAATAGTTTTGAGACAATCCCCTAAGAAATAAATGACATACATATAAGCATTACAGTGTAGTACTGATGTGTACTAACATTACAGTAACCAGACAATGTGGTCCACTTTCACGGCAAACGAATATAGTTGGTTCGTAGCGCACACAGTCGCTTTTCCGGGAACTCAAGAATTTCCAAAAGGACTGTGTTTTTAAAGGATGGATTGGCGAAATATGACATTAGTGCCAGGTGATTTTTTTTTTGTGGTGTCGGCGTTTAGTTCTATACATCCTAGCATGTTATGAAGAAAAGAAAATCAACTGACACGCTAGCCGCTCCAACTACCTTAATATTATATTTTAATATTTGAATAAATATATGAATACATGTTTAAACCTCTTGTTATGGTTTATACTCTTGGTTGCATATGGATAGGGGGCTAGTAGCAATTGACCAAGCTTTTTTATTAACAATATGCGTGTTATCTTATGACCCACATCATATATTGGGTGGTGGTCTGAACAAATACTAAACACTACGTTTTGGGACTTTGAGAACTTCTGAGGCAACCCCTAAGCTTCCTGGAGGGAACACTTCTGGTGTGTTAACACAAACTGAGCAGTAAATTCCGTTAAGGCATTACTCACCTGTCAGTGCAATTAGTGAGGACTGTCAACACTGACAAGTTGTAGCAACATGGGCTAGACTGAATCACTGTGTGTCACTAGGGGAGTGACTCATATGTTTGTATGAGTTATGTTTGAGTCACAATTTGGTCGGTGATTAAATTGGCTATTTCATGTGAGACATTGACAGGAATTTCTTTGCTGGATGGTCAGGCTTGTTTATAGGGGTGAAAGTAAGTTGGACAGTGTTTAGATGATCTATTTCATGTGGTTGTTATTTTGATTGTATTATTGACTTGTTTCTGTGCACTATTTATGTTAAGGGATTTGATTGATAGCCAGATGTTTGGCAGATAAGTCAATAGATGATTCAGTATGTGTGGAGACTAGTGCAACAGATACTCTTTAAATCACATTTATGAAAATGTTGTTATGGAGTCATGTTGCTTTTACCTCAATTTTATTTAATTATTTATTGTCAATATTATTTTAATGCTTTAAATGTCTTACTATATATTCCATTAACTATGATTCATGTAAAAATTTATTTTAATTTGCTTTGGAATGGCCAACGTGGCCAGATTTATGCTGTGTTAGTACTGTTGTTATTATACACATGTAACTGTAAAGCTGCCACAAATTGCTGTTTCACAAGTAACTAAATGTCATCACAATAAGGGCCTGCCATGTCCAAGGCTGTATCATTTTGTGGTGTAAATGTAATATTTAGTTGTCAGATTTAATAATAATCATTAATGTTATTATGTTACTTGACAACTTTATTATTTATTTTAATCAGTCAGTTATTTCAATTTTAGCCACTTCATCGGGAATATCGATTCACAAATTGGTGAAGTGATTATAGATTTGAAAACTGAAACAGACTAGTTCACGTTTATATCTGATTCTAGCGTCATGAATTAGTGATTGTTTTTTTACAACTTGGTACATTTCCGTTTTATTATCTATAATCATTATAACAATACAGACACATTATCAATGGTCATATAATACACATAAAACACATGTAAACAGTCATAAACCTACACTGTTTGCTCCAGTGGATTAAAGGTATTGATATATAACATGCATAGATTGTGACCATTTGTGGTTTTATCTATTTCATGATTTGTAAAGAATTTAGTGTCAGTGTTCTATTTAGAAATTACTATTTTAATGTTTTATGGATTTCAGATGGTTAAGCATTACCTTACAGGGTTCAATCTAAGACGCGTCTTTGCGCCATTGACACAATACTTTAAAAACTGGTGCAACCAAATTGTACGAGTGCGCCCGAAGGCCACGTAAATGTGGCATTTGGCGTGCAAAATATTAATTGACATGCCCTAACAAAATGTAATTCTACACTAATTGATGGGAATAATGTAATTCTACACTAATTGATGGGAATATCCATCCACTTGTTCTACTGTTTTGGAGCTATCCTGTAATTTTATGCAGAATAGCCAAGACTCCACAGCAAACGAAACATCGTTATTCCAGTCGATGTATCTCTGCCATTATCGGCTGATTCCACGCCAGTCCACTAGGCGCGAAATGATTCGCTAGGTGGGGTCACTGGAAAGTAGTCACATCAAAAAGGTGCCGGTAGAAAATACGACGAAACAATCATGAAACAACAATAAAAACAATTTTCGCCGTGTGGGGCAAAAGGCAACGTAAGGTATTAAACGTCAACACTTATTGGAAAATAGCCATACAGTGAAGCAGAAATCCTTAAACTGTGCCGGAATTACTTAGGCCTTTATAAATATTACAGATTCAGATGGTTTATTGCCAAGTAACATTAAAAAAAAATTAACAAGGAATTTGTGGCATTGTGGGGTAAGAACTCACCCACTCCACCACCCCAGAAGCAGCCATCCAATTACACACATCCACACACACCACTCACTCTCGCCTATGTAAAATAAATGTACATGTAAATCAGAAACATTACAAAAGAGACACAACTAGGCTGAAACATGTATAAGTTAATAAAAAAGCCAACTGCCAACAAATTCACCTGTCTCCAGGCATAAAAGTACTAACTTGGTAGGATAATATTAATATAATAACAGTAATTTTAATTACACTTTTAAAGGGCAATTTATTAAATAATCCGTCGAAGGACTGTGTACATGTGTGGAGATGAGTCAGAATTAACTGTAGGGGGCACTCTTTTATGTTGCTACAAAATGTAAGCAGTATTCTCACAGTTACAATTTTACATTTAATTTCAGATGACATTTTACTACAACTCTTTTCTCACAATGGTGAGAAACAACTATGATGACATTTTATAACTAATTTGTTCACAAGGGTGAGAAACAATGATGTTGAATATAATTTGAATTAATTTATATTTTTATTCTAGTGCCGTGTTGGGACTCATGCTGGTATATATGGCTTTGGTTTGATACGATTTGCATGATTAAAGGCAACCAGAACCTGATATAATTTACACAGATGTCAAGTGAAACCATTTGGATAGAGTTTGTGTTGTTTTCATGTTGCAAGACTACGGAGCTTTTGTAAAATCTACAAAGTAGAACTGAACCCCTCTAAAGAGCGACTGAGGTAAAGTAACCTGATTATAGAGGTGGCCTGATTACTGAGGTTAGAAGATTGATAGAGTGGTCTTTTTTGAGGGGTGGCTGCTTGGAGGGGTCCTACTTTTACTGTAATTGATCTTCAACCAATCACTGGCATGTGCACCGATTGGTGCAATGTCCAAAAAATGGCCCCCTTTTACAACTTTGATGGGCTATTGGCCCACTTTTACAACTTTGATGGGCTATTGGCCCCCTTTTACAACTTTGATGGGCTATTGGCCCACTTTTCCAAGATCGTAGATTGAACCTTGGGCTCCTATAAAAATATCACAAGTGGGTTCAGTTAAATACAAAGCGTTGAAAGTAGTCATACATCTATTTAAAACTTAGTATTTCCTAATAGTAACTATTGCAAAATCGTGTTACATAGCATAAACTATAGCTATTTTAACATCTTGACTGCTGTTTTATGAACCACATTTTTTATAATATAATTTGGCCATTATCTGTTTCGACCTTGCTATTCGGGATATTTGTGAACAGCTGTCAACCATTTTCAATACCTGTCGACAAAGGACATGGGATCACGTGATGAGCATATCATTATCACCTGTCAAATGTGTTCTCCCCCTCATGCAGAACACTTGGTCAATCTAGATGTTACATATAGTTTATAATATAGTTATATATCAAGATTTTATGATAAAAAATAATCAGATTTTCTACTTTTAGATGAATATTACCAGACTTTTGTCAAATATCTAATAAAATGTATTTGTTTTTTTGCAGAGAAGCCTAAATGGATGTTTGCATCACAGACACCGACAATTGCCACATGCCAACAACCATAATCACCATGACAACGACGAGCGATGAGGGCAACGTCGGCAAGATGGAGTCGCCGACACCGTCGTCGACTGACACGGCGACAAGTTCGACGTCAAACTCGTCTGACAGTGAGGCGGAAAGCGTGACGAACACGAAATGTAGCCTTTGTCACGACACCTACACCATTCCCAAAGTTCTCTCTTGCTTCCACACATTCTGTCAGCCGTGTCTTGAGAAGATCCTCGAGTCGCCTGACAAGGTCGCGTGTCCTACTTGCGGATTGCAGACGTACTTGTCGTCGTCGGGCGTGGCGGGTCTACTGCCAGATTTCGCCGTGAGCAATGTCCTGGAAGCGACAGCAATCGACAGCACGGCTGCGCTCAGTTGCACCGGTTGTAAAAGCAGCGATACGAACGCCGTCGCACGCTGCTTCGACTGTGCCAACTTCCTGTGCACGCACTGTGTGATGGCACACAAGTTCATGCATTGCTTCGAGGGTCACCGGGTCTTGTCACTTACTGAGCTGCATAATACAAAGGAAGACGTGAAGGTGGTTGAGAAACCGCTCTACTGCACCAAACACCGCAGCGAGGTGCTGCGGTTCTTCTGCAAAACGTGCGACGTGCCGATCTGCAAGGAGTGTTCTCTAGTGGAACACTCGCGAGGCCACGAGTATGATTACCTGAGCGAGGTGACGCATCGTGAGGTTGAGGCTCTGCAACAGCTTGCAGCAAAGGCAAAGTCAAAGGCTAACGAAATCCGCGGCTTGACGAAAAACATTGAACATTCGTCAAATGGCCTGCAGGTGGGGATAATGCACTATGTTGCACAATATAACGATTAGGTTTTCTATAAACAAAAATTTTTTAATCGCCTGCAGTACCGTTTTTGGCAAATTTCACAGCTTTTGCTCTCGAGAAAATCGATATTTATGGTTTGTCACTCAAACAAACCAGATTATGTCGACAATCACCAGGGATACTTCTATCACTCATGTGTGCATTTGATGCTAGCCACTAGAAATTAAATCTGATTAATTAAGTGTTGTGTCCTCAAATAAATATTGCCATGTCCAGGGATATCATGTCAGAATCACTGGCACATTATTTGTGTGAACCCGGAAGTCAATTTTGTTTCAATTAATGGTCTCTCCCCAGGTTCACTACCACAAGGCAGAGAACGAGATCAACGACACGTTCAATTTCTACCGATCGATGTTGGAGGATCGGAAGCAGGACGCGCTCAAAGAACTCGACTCGACCTACAATGCCAAGCAGGTGGCACTGAGCGCGATGGCGCAGCGCATGACCGAGTCGATCGAGCGACTGTTCCGCGGCTCTGAGTTCATCGAGAAGCTGGTGCGACACGCGAGTACGACGGAGGTGCTCATGTTTAAGAAGACGCTCGACTCGAAGCTCCAGAGCATCATGTCACAGACACCTGAGACAAATGCACTCAATGCGTTTGACATCGAGTTTGTCTCCAACTATCAAGCGATACAGGTGGGCAGGGTTGTAATTGCATCATTTGTAATTAATTATAGCCTAATTTGTAAAAAAAAAATTCATTAAGCTGATAAGGAATAATGAAGTAATGATTTTCTTTTAATCACAACTATTGCGATTTATTTACTCAATGTTTTGGCTACCATCAGTAGTTGTGATTAGAAGAAAATTGTTACTTCATTTCAATGTTATTGTATTTGCTTTCTTAGAACACGTAATTGATTTTTTATGAGGCTTTATAATTGTAATTGGCCATTATAATTGGGCCAAACCATGGCAGCAAAAATGTATGAATTCGTTTAAAACTCTGTCTAAAAATTAGCTGTAACAATACATACTTATGAACTATTGAAATTTTTTGCAAACAAATTGTTTTTAAGTGTATTTTTGTAACATAATTGTTATTTTTTTTATGCTGTGTAATTGACAGTTGTAATTGAACCATGCAGGTGGGTATCCGCAACACATTCGGCTACATCCGTCAAGCGAATGGCGATGGCGGACAGGGCGGGCGTCCCAACATGCAACAGATGTCCTACCCAAATGGATACTCAACGATGATGCCATCATCCACGATGGCACCAACGCTGCCTCGTGGTAACAACATGCAGCAGTCGAACGGCGGCAAGAATTACTTTGAGACGGGCGGACTCCTCAACTCAAAACACAACTTCCCATCAAACTCGAGTCTTACCAGTTTCCCACCACCTTCGACTGACACGTTCCTTAGCAACGGCGTCTCAAGCAACCCGTACGAGAAATGGTCAAGCGGGGGGATGGGCGACATCTTCCAGAATGGCGACATCTTCTCAACGAGTGCAGACCCCATGATGGATATCACAACCAAGCTGATCTCGGCAAACATCTACCCGCCGAAATCGCAGATCAAACGCCAGAAGATGATCTACCACTGCAAGTTCGGTGAGTTTGGCGTGATGGAGGGGCAGTTTACAGAGCCGAGCGGCGTCGCCGTCAACGCACAGAATGACATCATCGTAGCCGACACAAACAATCACCGTATACAGATCTTTGACCGAGAGGGCCGCTTCAAGTTCCAGTTTGGGGAGTGTGGAAAGCGCGACGGTCAGCTGCTGTATCCGAATCGTGTTGCCGTGGTGAAGGCGTCAGGTGACATTGTTGTGACAGAGCGCAGTCCTACGCACCAGGTGCAGATCTACAACCAGTACGGACAATTTGTGCGCAAGTTCGGTGCCAACATCCTGCAGCATCCTCGCGGCGTCACCGTCGACTACAAGGGGCGCATCATCATCGTCGAGTGCAAGGTCATGCGTGTCATCATCTTCGACCAAATGGGGAACGTGCTCAACAAGTTCGGCTGCTCGAAACACCTTGAGTTCCCGAACGGCGTTGTCGTAAACGACAAGGAAGAGATCTTCATCAGCGACAACCGCGCCCACTGTGTTAAGGTGTTCACCTATCAGGGTGTGTTTGTGCGGCAGATAGGGGGCGAGGGCGTCACTAACTACCCCATAGGTGTCGGCATCAACAACACGGGCGACATTCTGATCGCAGACAACCACAACAACTTCAACCTGACAATATTCACACAGGAGGGTCAGCTGATCAACGCCCTTGAGAGCAAGGTGAAACACGCACAGTGCTTCGACGTCACGCTCATGGATGACGGCTCGATCGTTCTCGCGAGCAAGGACTATCGTCTGTACATCTACCGTTATGCACAGCTTGCTTGTCTCGGCATGTGACAGTTGACATCCAATCAGCTGCAATTTGACCGAATATGACATCTCAGCTAGGGTTTGTGTGTTTGCACACATCTTGGCTGGGATGCAATGGTGAAATATGTAACCATTTCTTGAACACAACCAGTCGTGCATTCACAGAGCTGCTGTTGTTTCACCGCAGCCCGGGACGGGTGGCCATTTTCGAATTTACTGATGAAAATTCTAAGAATGATAGTCTATGTCTATTGTATAAAAGTATACCGTGGAGCCCTTTTGTGATGGAATATTCTTTATCTGTTTTACACAACGCGGGCAGACAGCCCGCGTATTTACGGGCGCCGATCAAACAAGGCAGGAATTTAGCCAGAAATCATGGAAGCAATTGTCGCGGATGACGGAAATTATTATATGAATCAGGAACTGTGGTGATCGTTCGAGTGAATATGGGCTCTAACCAACTTTCTGTGAATGTTTTAAGCTGATTGTTTATGTACTTGCTGGCTTGGCTGAAGTGACAAGAAAGATGATTTTTGTTGGCCTTTCAAGTATTATGCTGCACCTATGTCTCTATACACTTGTTTGAGTTTTGCTTTGTGGCAACAGAATCGTTCAGGTGACCTAGTTTGGTAGTGACCATATATAGTACTCATGTTGTTGTGCATTTTATACACCGTTATCATTATTGTAGTACACTGAAGTCATTTGATCATTTTAAGATGTTATTTTCTTAGCTTGTTACACAAAAGGAAAGAATTTCGTAGAAAAATGTAAAAAAAAAACCTTGAAGATTTTTGTGTTGGATGATATTAACATATGCATAAATATGCATTTAATCACGACCATATCAGGTGTGTCCGAGCGTGCGTGCGTGGTATTGTGCGTTGCCATGGCATAGTAGCGCTGTTGCTCATGGTTTTGATGTGTCCCCTTGGTGGTTTGTATTACGTTCTAACATCAATAACTGGTGGTAGCTTATTAGTGTGATTTTGTCCCACCCCTGTTCTCGTGATGAGCACTGTTTGGTTACTTGAAAGCACTTATTTATTGCAAGTGTATGTTTTGTTCGTTTGCGTTCATTTGTTATCTTACAGTGCTGTTCACGTCGTTTGAACAGAGCTGAAATTCAGCATTTCCTGTTGGTAATTTCGACTGTTTACATGATATATACTGATATGTGTGTGCGTAGCTATTTAAGCTTGCTTTATTGGCTGCTATGTGTGACGAGGTGCTGAGGACAAGTGTCGTGTCCGCTACCTCATCTGTAGTTTTGCGTGCAACTCAAGTTTTCGAGAAAATTTGGTATATCGTCGTACAGAAACAGTGGTTTTTAGATAACAGTGCCTTTGTCAAAAAAAAAACAATTGACTTGTTCGCACGTTCGTTCTAATCTCCCCCGTCTCGGTTCCTGTTGGCAGCGTGCGATTTTTTAATGTGCGATATTTTGTGAAAGCGTTGGGAGTTGGCATGTCGAGGAACGTGCTATGATATTGATATTCTTGCTAAAACACGGACGTAGCTCGCCCCACACAGCACCCATCTCGGTTGTTGTTCCGCTTCGTTTCTCTCTAGCTACTGTATATAATTAACTAGTCAGCTGATCTCGCGGTCGCACCAAAGCGTCTGACGTGGCCCTGTTGTTCGTTTTCGTTACCGACAATGTTGCCATTGGTGTTACACTAGTCATTCCATGTTGACCCCCTGCATGATTCATGTGTTGCTGCAACAGTGCCACCTGGGATGATGCATTGTGGGTAGCAGTCATCGATGTGGCCTGTAGACATGTCCCAATGCACTGTTCAAACAGTCGTGCTGCTTGTTGGTTTTTAGAAATTAGTCGGATGGTTGCATCGATGCAATACATTCTATGTATCGTTCAAATTGGGGAAGTCTCCGCATGCCACCTGCTGGTAACCTTCCAAACATGCAGTGCCCTGTTGCATACTTAACAAATTGGAAGCTTCGTGGATGTCGGCATAGCTCAGTAGGTAGTGTTGTGATGTTGCTGTTTGTCGGACGTTAGATGGGAGTTCTTTGAGGGCACGCCCGTGTTCTTTGGGGGCACTCCCGTGTTCTTTGGGGGCACGCTTGTTGTTGCCACATTTTGACATTGCCAGTTCTCGTCTTGGATCTGCACATTTCCAAGTTGACTGTTCACTGATTATTTTTCTATGGTGTGGTTTAAAATGTTGTTACGTAGAAACAGTGTCCAAGGTTATAAAATTGTTTTGCGTTGAGCCGTTTCTTCAAATAATTTTTGCTTGTTGAGACTGTGGCCGGCTTCGTTTGATGCCGCTAGTGAGGTGATGATTATTTAAACATAGGAAAATTTGCTATAATTTTTGTATGCCGCACTGCCCGCATGTACGTGAATAAGTTAAACAAATGTTATGACGTTACTGTTTCACATCTCCACATTTGATGAAATCATGGATGATAATTTTAAAATGATGTTATATGTGGGGCAGTGTTAGTAATGTTGATGGTAATTGTATTTTGCTATTTGTTTGTTGATCAATTGAAAGCTGTACAGGTTCAAATTTATAACACACGGTTCTTCATACTTGATGATGGATAGGATAATGTCTTTGTAATAAAATGCTTTGTAAGGAAAAAAATCATGAAAAAAATATATGGTGTAAATGATTAGCACTGAGATCATAGCTTAGGCCTCGTAGTTTTGTTCACACCAATTAAAGTTGTATGCTCTCGGAAGATCGGAAGGTGTTGGGGAAGAGGGTCTCTTGTCTTCCATTTTCTTTCACGAAGTAGCTTGTTAGCGCTGTTATTTTTTATTACAATCATTGTGCAAAAAAATTGTAACCAAATCGCAGCGGTACTTCGTATCGGTGGTTATGTATGTGTTCGAGTCATGCAGGGTAGCAGTAGATTTCTGATTAAATGTTGTTACTTTTATTGTGAGGGTGCTAGAAGCACTAAACTTTCTGTGTGCATAGTCTGTTGTCGGCAGACTTGTATGACTCGAGCGAATATCATCTTGTTATATATTACATGTTTGGGGGATGCTTCGTATTATCTTCCTCTTGTAATGCTGTCTTTTTGATCTTGGTGTGTTGATCTGCGAGAATCAAGCTGCTAATGGACAAGTTTCCGTAATTATCATACTGATTATGTTGTGACGTAGATGTGATTGATTGATTGATTGGGTAGTAAGCGTAGATCAGTGTTCTTATTCGATTAGGAAATTTACCTGCGGGGCATGCTCAGTTTTTATGGAAATGCTATCTCAGTCACTAGCGAAGTGAATATCACACTGCTGTTAACATTTTCATATCACTTTTCCCGTATTTAAAATATTTGTTATAAAACTGTTACAAGTTGCGTTACTGTGCTCATAATTTATATTATGGAAAACCTATAAATATTTTTATCTGCTGCATTTCTTGGATTCTTAGAGGGATGATAACTTAAAAAGCTCTGTTATGTTTTACTGTATTAACATATGAAAACATTGACTGTTCGTATTTTGTTATTTAGTGCTAGGGTGTGTTTTGTTTAATATTTTACACGTAGTTATCATGTAAAATTGCCAGTATTTTCAATTGTTGCGTTCTGTTGATGCAAATGAGGAAAAGCACATTTTAGTTGTATGATATTTATTTGAAATCACTCGACAGCTCTCGCGTGTGCAATCTATAAATGGTGGCTGACCGATGGTATAGTGCCTTCATATTTAACAATATGCTTGCATTATTGATGCGCTGGTAAAAATTGTAAGTGGTATATCGTATGATGTTGGTGTATTTCAAATACTGGTGCATGATGTTACGATGGTGGTTGTCTCATCATTTATTGCCCGAACAATGTGCAGTAACCATGCTAACGATAGCCTTTTTTTGCAAGGAAACCACGTCAATGGTTGTTGGTTCAGGTCGGTGTTTTAACCAAAGTATCGTGTTGTTGTAACGTAGAATGTCTGTGCAACGCGTGCCGCTAGTGTATATTTACCGTTTGCTATGATTTTTCGCATTTTGCTCCCGTCGGTGGTTCTTAAACATTTTGGGGCGTATCTGTCCCCTCGTCTTCTTGGCTGCTTGTTCATATAGTGTTTTGTGGGACTTCTTGTGATAATTTGGATAAATGGATATGCAAGTACACAAAGGTTACAAGCCACTATGCAATTTTATACAGGTGTTCACCATATTCCGTTCCACACGCAACTTGGAAATGTGGCTATGATCCGATGCATAATAATACATTTTAATTTTATCTGTAGGTTGCTAGTTGAAAACCCAGAAAAGTTGTTGAACAATCAAGAAGAAAACAGACGATCCCAGTTTTTTCATTTTTCTTAAATTTCTCCTGACTAGATAATTTTAGTACATTTTTGTACATTGATTATATTTTATCATCGGTGGACGATTGAACCAGTGTCTTTTGCCAAATATATAATTTTGTTTTTCCTGCTGCAGAAGTTATCGTGGATGCAAGTAAACAAGCAAGTAGAAATTCAAGGTGATGTTTGACCTTGAAATTGGTTGTCTCCTCTGTTTTAACCTTGCTCACAAAAAATCACAGAGATCCTTTGACAACTTGTGTCAATGACTGCTGTTGGCCCGTAGGGATATATTCTGTCCTAGTGTTCCAACACGCAGCAAGTGATTTGTGAATGATATTCAACGGAAAATGGTCGACGCTTGTCTCGCACTGTGTTCATTTTAGTTATACTTTCTGAATAGATTTGTTGGTATTGATGATGAAGCAAGTTCTTTGTAACTTGATTGGTGCAATCTCTGACTGAACGGTGTAAACCCGACCGCGGTGGTTCCTGTTCAACTAAGTATTCGTTATGTAGTTTGGGTTAGTTAGCTTTGTAAACGTAGCTGGTGGCGGGTTAGTTGTTACATTTTGTTGGATTCATAACATTTCTACTAGAGTTCTGTTGTGCAAACCTCACCAGCGACTTGTGACCAAATACAGTTAATGTTGATGTCAGTTACTTGATGCAATACTAAGATCATTCTTTTCAGGTAAATGTAGTGTGAAGCGAGATTTTTTCACTGGTGACTGTTGATAGCAACATATGTATCCCTTGAAATACCGTTCAGTGGAGTGGTCACATTGCTAAAGCTACACATGGTCATGTGACCTGCAGTCATGTGACCCAGGTTGTTACACCCTCTTACAGGGGTTACTTATTGATGTTATAAAATGCAATTCGGTGGTCACCGATTCTGGGAGACCGTTTTCAATAATTCATGATGATTTTTTTTAATCACATGTCTTTGGCTTTGGTTGTGTCACAGACATAGAGGATCACCTATAAGGCACCTCCCTGTTCCTGGCATTATGAGAGACGCAAATGCCCTCGAAGATGTATTGTGGCTGACTGTTACGTTGTGAAATATTGCTTCCCATGTTTAACAAAACGCTGCTTTCTGTGCCAAATCGATATGGGAGCCAATTTTTAAAGTCTACATTGTTGCATTAAGGTACGCACTAAAACTAACGGACAGGGAAAAAAAAATTTATGCTGTGAAATCGTGCGTTACTGTGTTAAAATAATCGTTCCCTGTCAAGCCAAGGTCCAACCATACTGTGTGATCTAGCTGAAGGTCTGCGTAATAGGGACACAAGTGTCCACAGACCTTTGCGAACCATGGTGGTATTATCATTAATCATGGCTCTAGTCATGACATCTCATTTCCTTCATCTATTCATTGTCTGTTTTTGTGTTCACTGCAAAACAAACCGGTTGTTCATTTATTTTTACAGAAATACCCACTGAGTTAAAGACGTGGACTGTTATCGGTCATTCAATATATATACCTTATATTTTTTCCATTGGCTGTGCATTGATATGGCCTGTACGGTGTCTGCATGTGCGAATTGTGCCATTATATTTTGTAATGACATTCAGCTGACTAAGACGATCAGTTAATTGTGACACTAATGAGCAAGCTTGGTGTCTTGGCAATGTGCCATTTGAATGTGACATTACTCATCAATGTTTATTGTGACATTTGTACTTATTCACAATGTGACAACAGCTACTATGGAGATGCAGGCACACTGCACGTTAACCCCAGCGAAATAAATTTGGGCCAGTTTGTTGAATGGGATTTTAAAGTACCGATGTTTTATTATGTGGTAACATGCACTGAATCTCGGCAGTCGCAGGAAACACGACATCGTTCAAGAAAGCAAGTTAAAAAAGCCAAAATGTCAAATTGCTGTGGCGTGTTCAAAACAATTGGTGTAGTGTGGATGTGCAACACCAGGTGGCTGTGTTGCTATGACGACCACCACAGAGTGCAGTGCCAATATGTCCCTAGTTGCTTTACCCGTTAGATTCGTGTCGTTTCTGTGTTTTCCATTTATTGATATTTGTACAATTAATGGGATCTCTTTTATTGATCTTTTAAAGCGATTTTCCATGTTAATTTAATGTTAATATGACGTGTAAGGAGAGTGCGATCATGATTATGTAATTACTGTTGTTGTTTTATCTCGGCCTGAACACAGTTTTGTTATACTGTACGTGGATGGTGGTATTCAATAAAGTATTTTTGTTTGCTTCTAACATGTGTTGTGGTGTAATTTTCTTAAAGTGGAGCGTGTTGAGAAATGTGACTTGTTCTACAATAGAGAGTGAGAGCACCAGTTATCAAGAAAAAATTGGGCCATGGAAAAATGTCAAGGAATTTGTTTTGAAAAGTGGTGCTAACTGTTAACACCAGATGGCGACACTTTTCAGTTGTTCCACACCAGTCAAATTACAATAATTATAGATCTGCTGATAAAAAAGGGGTGTACTACGCTAATTAGGGCATGTACGCTTAATAGGTCAAATACAGATGTCACAGAACACAGCCCATGGTACAGCACGCAGCCAAGAACTCGTATGTAATGTGACAAACAGTTCACCAAGTACAAAAAATATGTCTGCGAAGTAAAACATAACGAGACCAGGTAAGCTGATCGCCAAAGTAAACAACACTGATGATACCGAGGAGCAGTAGATTAATTGAGGACAGTAAATAGTAAAACAACATTGCTTATTCCAAGGTTCTGATTCTCGCAGAATGATCTATTGACTAAATACTAGCAGTGTTAAAATATGGAAAGATTTGTCTATGGTGGGCCACACATAGATGAAACATTGGACCATCAATGAGACATTGGCTTCTTTCCCACATGACATCTTCAGTTAACTGGTTTTGACATGGAATGAACTGCTTTGGAAGAAAATCAAATCTTAATAAATAGCAGGAGCAACACGACATACTACATAGTACATACATACACATTTATGTATATACGAAGTATTTACCATTCAGTTGGTTTTAAATTGAGTGCAGTGCACTATAAAAACTCCCCATGCAAGGAACATTTGAATTCCCCCTTCTGACCTGCCTGTTTTATGCACCCCTGGCTGGATATAAGGAACATTGGATACATGGATCAGTTTGACTAAGTTCCAACACGCTACTCATAGAAAAGGTCCATTGTGATTACATTGTAACTATTAAAAACTAGTGTCACATTCATGATCCAAGATGGCGTCACAGTGCGTCAAGATGCTGTCTTTGTTGCATACAGCTGCAGAAGCTGCTTGCTAAAGTGGTGCAGAGGAAAGCCAACGACATTGAAGTAGTCTCCATGGATGGCCTCGACCAGAGAACCACCAATTGCCTGGAGGCCATAGGCTCCAGCTTTATCCCTACAGTCAAAAGATAAATGCACATATTTAATATATCGATACTGAAACTGTTCTAGTTTATACCAACATTCCTAAAAAGATATAAAGAATGGTATTTTTTAAGACATAAAATAAGACACAAAAACAAGACAAAAGGCAAAATACAGAAAAGAAGACACAATCACACAATTTGTTGCTGAGATTAACTGAAGGAATAGGAGATACATATAGGATATATGGGGGGAAGGGGAATACCAAGTTACACTGGTTCTATTTATTTCTCCTTGGAGAGTTGACAAACCCATTATTTTAACACATTTATTTAATGCAGTTTGTGCATATCTTAAGGAACTAATTCATAACTTAATTCAAGCACTAGTAATACAAAGCTAAAAGAACACATTTGCTGTATACAATGACACTACAACTGTATGATAGTTTGTTGTATTAATGGTCATCTCCACCTATTTGCGAAACAGTCTCAGATACACTTTGCCACATACAATCAACAATGCACCTGATTTAGTAAAAAACAAAATCTACACGCACAGCTTACACGGGTTTGCAATGTACTTAAAACATTATTACGTAGCTGTATGTACACTCCGAATTTGTTACATTTGCCATCATGAGTGAATAACCAAAAAGAATAAGCTTTTCTGTGTACCTCTTTGGATGAATAACCATTCAATCTGTAATCATGTATAATGTCATGTTGTAAGCCTTGCCAGTCTGTTTGCCGATTTATGCTATACACCAAGATTTGTCTTTAATTATACTTGGGTGGCTCCTGTGAGAGCGGCTTTTTAGCCTTAGTGGGAGTCTCCCAGACCCTAACTTAATAATTGTATACTATATGTAATTATTATATGTATGCTTTTACATACTCACGTGCACTATGGGTCTAAATAAAGTATGTGTCTGTCTGTCTGTCTGCCTGCCTGCCTGCCTGCCTGCCTGCCTGCCTGCCTGCCTGCCTGCCTGCCTGCCTGCCTGCCTGCCTGCCTGCCTGCCTGCCTGCCGGCCGGCCGGCCGGTCGGTCGGTCACATTGAGTGGTGGGTGGATGGGTGCAATAATGGTGGGTGGGTGGATGGGTGCAAGAA
This sequence comes from Lamellibrachia columna, assembly GCA_963662155.1. Lineage (NCBI taxonomy): Eukaryota > Metazoa > Annelida > Polychaeta > Sabellida > Siboglinidae > Lamellibrachia > Lamellibrachia columna. Next base: position 39,920,449 of record OY759274.1, read on the forward strand.
TGGTGGGTGGGTGGATGGGTGCAAGAATGGTGGATGTGTTTGTGTGTGATGCATGAAGTCCCCGAAGGTGTTCATTATAGTGAGTTGTAGGAAATCTTACTATATCTAAGGTAGATATCATCCGTGTACAGAATAAACAGAACAAACCGATAGTGGCGCCACCAACCACGCCACCGGCCGTGCTAGAGCCCGAGCCAGTTACAGACTCAAAGGAGGAATTACCAATGGAGAAACAGGTGCCATCGTCACCAACATCAAAGAAACTGCCGTCCAGCGATTCGGGTGAAGACTCATCAAAGGAGAACAAGGAAAATGGCAACTCAAAAGAGAACCAACAGAAAGCAGCCAAGAAGAAGGGTGAGTATTATGTGACTCCAAAACCGGTCGGCCGGCCGGCCGGCCGGCCGGCCGGCCGGCCGGCCGGTCGGTCGGTCGGTCGGTCGGTCGGTCGGTCGGTCGGTCGGTCGGTCGGTCGGTCGGTCGGTCGGTCGGTCGGTCGGTCGGTCGGTCGGTCGATGATGTACCTTGCTAATGGAAAGTTTGAATATACTATCCTACATGACCTGGAGATTTCTTTGATAGATTTTTTTATAATACAAACAATTATTATTTCTCTCTGACAGAAAGATCAGAACAGGAAATATGACAGGCTCTGTACATGTAACCCAATAAAATGACTGGCATTGGTGCAATGGATCTACACTTGCTGTAAATAGAAGCATCTTGTAAATAAGCAACACTGTCTATTTGTCTTTATATAAAAAGGAAACTTCACTTGTTGAATGCAATTAGTGAAACAAATATACTTACATTGACTCTCCAGTTGCAATGTAAGCCTTTATTATCTCGTCAGAGAGTATTCCAAATTTTACATCGGTGGCTTCATGAAATGCATTCACATGAAAACGATCTGTGTCATCTGATGCTCCCTTCAGGTCACCTGCAGCAGACATATGGTTAGGGATGCTCTCAAAACACTGCTATATGGTGATGTGAAAGTGATGTCATGTCAACCTCAAACCCCGCTACATGGAACTTTTAATCACATCAACCTGTGGCAACTCATGACAATTTCCTCATCTTTCACGCTGTAGTCACCACCTACCATTCATATTCAGCCGTCGTAATGCAAACTTACCTGCATGTGTTAAAAGTTTGCACCCTTATGAACTGTGACATCTATGACAGAAGTTAGCACCCTTTTGAACTGTGAAGTCTATGATAGAAGTTAGCGCCCTTATGAACTGTGAAGTCTATGACAGAAGTTAGCACCCTTGTGAAATGTGAAGTATATGACAGAAGTTAGCACCCTTGTGAACTGTGAAGTCTATGACAGAAGTCAGCACCCTTGTGAACTGTGAAGTCTATGACAGAAGTTAGCACCCTTATGAACTGTGAAGTCTATGACAGAAGTTAGCACCCTTATGAACTGTGAAGTCTATGATAGAAGTTAGCACCCTTATGAACTGTGAAGTATATGATAGTAGTTAGCACCCTTGTGAACTGTGAAGTCTGTGATAGAAGTTAGCACCCTTATGAACCGTGAAGTCTATGACAGAAGTTAGCACCCTTGTGAACTGTGAAGTCTATGACAGAAGTTAGCACCCTTGTGAACTCTGAAGTCTATGACAGAAGTTAGCACCCTTATGAACTGTGAAGTATATGATAGTAGTTAGCACCCTTGTGAACTGTGAAGTCTGTGATAGAAGTTAGCACCCTTATGAACCGTGAAGTCTATGACAGAAGTTAGCACCCTTGTGAACTGTGAAGTCTATGATAGAAGTTAGCACCCTTATGAACTGTGATCAGAAAATAAAATGTTGTGGGGGGGGATAAAACATTGATGTACAAAACTAACAAAAAACAGCTGCTAACCACCTCCCCCATGAAACCATTTTTTTAAACATTGATGTTTTGAGATGAACCCTTTAGTAATGCAGTGGAATACAGTAAAGTGTCACACCTGTGGCTGGTGTTACTAGGACAACACCTGTGTACACTGTGTGGGTTCTACCGCTGAACCTGCAGTGGAAAAAATATGACTGGTATGAAACATCGATGTAGAATAACTTTTCATTTCTATCAATAACAAATAATATATCATAGCATTATGTCTACATAAAACGGACAAGTTAATGACAGTTAACCATGGTACACACATAGTGCTTAATTTAATTTTCTAGAACATTCAACATGTAACATTAACAAATGGTTGAAAAATGGACAAGACCTGTCTTTTAAAAAAAAAATTTGCCACATTTTTAGTTATTAACAGTGAATAAAAAGCATATCTAAACAGGAACAATCGGCAACATCAACACACAATAGATTCATAAAGTCTTCTCTGCTTTCCAGGAAATTACTGGCGAACATTGCTCACATACAACATGGGGACGTGGGGATTAATGCCAACAGAGTGGGCCAGGTTTGACGCATTCCACCATTGTCAGCCAAAACAGGTCATCGGCATCAGATACCCTCAGTGAATCTCGAACAACGCCGTCTACCGAAAATGTGTGTGCAACCCACTGAGCCCGTTTGCTATCAAAGCTTGGTGGAGTCTGTTTGGACATGTGCTTCGCATGCCACGTGAAGGCCCTGCACAGCTGGCCTTGAACCAGTATTACACACCCACTGATGTTATTGGCTGGCGAGGGTGACCACTCCCAACACTCCCAACTGCCCTCGACAAAGATCTGCAGGAAGTCAACAAGGGTCTTCGAAACCAGTGTGATCTAGACTGACTGAGATCACATGACCGAAATCAATGGAAGAACATAAGCCAGAACATCTTGAAAGTGGCACATGAGAGACTGTCCCCATGGTTGCAGTGAGGAAGTGACGCGAAAGTGCAATCACAGAAACACACCAATAACTACCATTATTATTATTACTTTGTTAATTAATTTTATCAAAGATACAATTTTATTACCTGGAAAGCATTTCATAAGCTTTTTGCTTATTAGCTGGTTTCTCAAATATGTCGTCTTCCATTGTGACCACAGTATCAGCCCCAATGAGTAGGTCGGGACATCGCTGAAAATTTTTATTTACTTTCAATGGGCCTGCTGGGTATTGTTTCTATAATTTATATATATATAATATTTATCAACAGAAAACACTTTATTAAAATAATAAAAAAAGTATTAGAATAGATATATTTTATACTATATAACATGATTTTTATGACTTTGTGCCTTTAATATTGATTATTTGCATGCTAACTTTCTGGCAGCTGCATACGCATACATTGGCATGATAGTGATAATTTGTCTAACAATTAAAATAACTAATAGTAAACACTACAACATTTTCTATGAACAATATACAGTATTCCGTAATTTTCTGTGTAAGTAATTAAATATGTCAAAGTAGTTTATTTTTGCACAGCAGTAGCTGCAATGAATGACCTACCTGTTCAGATGATAAGCGCTTTGCCACCTCCAATGCTTTCTGTTTTGCAGTTTCCTTCACATAGTCATAGGGGTGCGAGAAGGAACCTTTATCCAGGTCTTCTTCAAATGTTGATGGCACCACTTCAAACTTCAACCCCTGTCATTGTGCGATCATTAAATATTGGTTGCATTATTATTGCTTTAGCATTACACATAATTACACATAATTTACTAAATGTGTGATTCAGTAATGAGATACGCATGCACGCGCGCACACAAAATGCACGCAAACAAAAGTAAATATGCACATCAAGAGTATATATATAAATACTCTTTATGTGCATATATATATATATATATATATATATATATATATATATATATATATATATATATATATATATATATATATATAGATATGTATATATATCTGCCAAATAAATGGGCCACAATCAATCATACATTTATGAACCATTGAGCCATGCCACAATTACTGCACAATAGCATCACATAATTTTCCAGTGTGTAAAACTATTAAACTGTGCATTAATTTTTTTCTGCTGGGTGAACTGGGGAAATGTGGAATGAAAAAACTTGCTCAGGCCTTAATTGGCAGTAAGTAGATTCGAACTACAGTCCTCCTGATTGAGGATCAGACCCCTATGCCAGATACTATGACAAATTAGAATATTTGATAATGAAAATAATCTCAACAGTAAAAAAGTTAGATAAAAAAAGCTATTTATAATAAAAATTATCAAAGCCTTTTTAATTTTGTGTACTAAGTATAGTATAATGTGTTAATATTTTAATATTGTACTGCAAGAAAACATTTATTTCCTGCTTAACTAAATAATCTGATTTAGCAAGGTTGCCGGTGCCAGTACCATGGTTGTGCCTGGTCCTGGGCTGTGACACAGCTACAGCGCCAAGTTTGGAGATTTTCAGACAGAAGATCTCCAGCTTGCAACATTAACTGATATTGCAGTTTTCACGCTATCAACTTTTCCTTTCTTTAAATTGCAGTTCTACATGGACACTATCACCTTTTCTCTTTCTTCCAAATATTTCATTACTTTCTCTTACATCACTTGAGCACATGTGCACACACACCGAGTCATTAAGCCTTGAAGAGAGGATTGATTCATACCCGGAAGACGTGGTGATCTAAGACTAATGGTTAGAGTAGGCACTTCAACAAAATCCACTGAGCGGCTTGTGTGGCATGCCCAAAAATCGTGTCAGTTTAGCCGAGCCGATTCCCGGCACCCGGGGTCTCCTTTTGTTTTACGTCCTGTATTGTTGGCTGTTTCCGTTCCTTTCCGCGACTTACAGCGGCAGATTGGGTCAACGGTAAGTTCCTTTTCATGGTCGTCTGTTTTTGATTAAAATTTAACCAAAATTAAGGTGAGATACATTGATTAGACGGCATAGGTTGAATTGAATTGAATTGAATTTTATTCAACATTTCAACAGCAACAACATATATACAAACATACAACACAGTGAAAGCAGTAAAGATTTATGACAGCAGCATTAAGCTGCTATACCCTGTAATACATACTGAAAACCTACATTGAAATGTTGAGGGGGAATGCAAGAAGTGTAATACTTATAAATAGCATTTCCCATTTCATAATACAGACATGAATTTATAGATAATTTGACAGATGAAATAAATATCATTAATCTAAATAAATTTGACACACGATTAAGATTAGAAAGTAGTCACACACAAAAATTTAATGTAAAATAAAAGAAGACTATAAATTGTATTTACTGACCAATAGTGATATGTACCTTTTCTTAAAGGCAAAGACATTAGTGCAATGTTTAATATTCTTACTTAAACAATTCCATATATTTGCACCTTTCACCCTGATACACATAGATTTCAATGTTGTTCTGCAATACTTAGTTTCAAAGTTATTTTCTTGGTGTGTATTGTGAGGATGAGTGGTATGTACCATTTTAAAACGACAAAGAAAATTATTTGGCATTAATTTGTTATATATTTTGAACATTATGACCATGGATTTAAAATCAATCAGGTCAAAAATGGTAAGTGCATTAAATTTAGCAAAAGCTGGCTTAAAGTGAGCTCTGTATTCCAATTGACCACACATTTTGATTGCACGTTTCTGTAATATATATAATGGCTGAATTCTATTTTTGTAAGTGTTCCCCCATATTTCACAACAGTAGCCGATATAAGGTAGTACAAGTGAACAATATAAAGTGTACATAGCAGTCCCATTCAACAGCCATTTAACACGATGCATTACTGAAAGATTCTTTGCAATTTTAGTATGTATAGTATTCACATGTTGAGACCATGTGAGTTTACAATCAATATATATACCAAGGAACTTAATACAATTTACTTGTTCAATTTTAATATTGTCTATGGAGATCTTATATTCACATGGGGCATTTGGTTGTCCGAAAACCATGAAATTTGTTTTTGATAAATTAAGTGAGAGCTTGTTTACTTTAAACCATGTATATAGTTTGTTCATTTCAGTTGACACATTTGTACACATTTCCAACAAATCACTTCCTTCAAAAAAAAAACTGGTGTCATCAGCAAACAGTATGGATTTTAAGTATGAAGAAACATTATATAAGTCATTAACATACATAATAAAAAGAGTTGGCCCTAGAATTGACCCTTGTGGTACACCACAAGTAACAGTAGAATAACTTGAATTCATACCATTGAAACATACATACTGTTTCCTGTTACCTAAATAACTACTGAGCCATTCTTTGGCTACACCCCTAACACCATAATGATCAAGTTTATCAACAAGAATTCTGTGATCTACAGTGTCGAAAGCTTTCTTTAAATCAATAAAAACACCAATGGTAAGCTTTCCCTTATCCATTGCATTTGTAATTTCCTCCACTAAGTCCATAATTGCCATGGAAGTGGACATATTTTTCCTAAAACCATACTGGCGGAAATACAATACTTGTTTTGCATTTAGAAAATTCATTATCCTGCTGTTGAATATGTTTTCTAGAATCTTAGAAAATTGAGGTAGTAGAGATATAGGCCTATAATTGGAGACAGTTTGGTCGTCCCCTGATTTGAATAAAGGAATCACTCGGGCAATTTTCATATCATCTGGAAACACACCTTGTTCTAATGAAGAGTTACATATATGCTTTAATGGAACTAATATAAAAGGAATAATTTTTTTTACTAAATTCATATCAATGCCATCATAACCTTTAGATGCTTTACTTTTACATTTATGCACAATAGTTAATAATTCATCATCAGTGACTGGATTCAAAAATACCGTTTCTTCCACTCTGTCACCTAAGACTTAAAATTTTAATTACATTTCGGTATATTTTTAGCTAATGTTGGCCCTATGTTAACAAAGAACTGGTTGAAATGTTCTGCAATATTCTTATTCCCTGAAATAGTTGACCCATTGTTCTTAAATTCAGATGGATAAGATGATTTTTTTGTAGATTTTTTATTCAATAATTTGTTAATGATTTTCCATGTCTCCTTAATATTTTGTTTACTTTCTTCTAACAGGTTAGAATAATAATCCTTCTCACATTGTCTCAAGATAGATGTGAGTTTATTCTTATATGATTTATATCTAACTTCAGCAACCTCGCTTCTTGATTTTAGGAAACGTTTGTACAGTATATTCTTTTTCTTACATGCATTTTTTAATCCGGAAGTCATCCAAGGTTTATGTTGCCTTTTACCCTTTCGAGAAATAGTTCTAACAGGAAAACTAACCTCATAAATATATTTGAACATTTCTATGAATTTCTAATAGCTTGAATTAACATCATCATTGTTCAATATTTCATCCCATTTCATAATTGCTAATGTATTGATAAATGCCTGTAATTATTCTCCATCGATTGACCTTGTTCTAAAAGACTGGTATACAATTTGATGAAAGTTATCAACATAATCACATAATAAGTGTGTTTTTGATGTAAGTTTAGCAGACAAAGCTTTATATGATTCCATCCATATGTTTGTGATTTCTTCTAGAGGTCTTAGTTAGTCTGTGTATGAAATATTTTCCCACTACGCGAATGCATGGGGTGTTTTTGAGCTTCTTTAGTTCGTGAAATTTCATCCGATTTTGATTCTTGGAGTTGGACAGTGAGATCGATTTATCAAAAATAATTTACTTACTTACACTTCTATGAATTTATTCATTACAAAGCCAATACAATATTTGTTTTGAAAACACATTTTATTAATGATTATTAGTAATGGTAAAGTTTTATATAATACATTTATGTACTTTTTTATTTCTTGTTACTATATCAAGTAATATATGGACATAATGTATATAGCATGTACTCTTTTGTCTGAAGTGAAAGACTTGCTGATTGATATTGACTGAACTTGTTGGGCCTGGCTGTGCTAAGTTACTAGAATAATTAAATTATTATGTATTTTTTCAATGATTAATAAAATTGAAAAAAAAATGTGCAAGAGATATTCTAAATCACTAGTTAACAATTATTTCATAGATTGAGTGCTTCATAATCATGGAAGTTATGGCCTTTTATCAAAAGGTGTTGGCTTGTTTAGTTTGCGCATTAATTAGCCAATATTGACTTATTAATTGCATCAGTTGAGTTATGAAATGAGTGTGTGATGTATATTTATAATCCTGGTTAATGAGTTTGTAAACCTTGAGCAAATTATATAAATATCTTCATAATCATGGAAGTTATGGACATGTGTCGGTCAGTTGACTTCACGCACTAATTAACCAATATTGACTTATTAATTGCATTAACTGATCGAGTCACTGTTAACAATTCATGACTGGACTATGTATGTTTATGACCCTACTTAATGTGCTTGCAACTCCTGAAAAAATATTAAAATATATATAAAAATAAAAATGTTATGCCATTTTAATCATATATTTATTGAAAGAAAACACAAAAATTAGAGTATTTTGCCTGCATGTATAAGATACACAATTTTTTCGAATTTTTATCATATTAAAGTCTTTCGGAAGAGACACTAAAAGTTTGTCCAAACTCCTGCGTTAGCTCAAGATTGGGCTGTGTGGAGTATAATTACTTGAAACAGTGTTCTCTGTCTGACTCTGTCATGACATTAGAACTCATTTCAATAAATTATTATCAACGTACCATATTTTCTAGAATTTCTTTCCTTCTCGGTGACCCACTGGCCAATATTATACGCTCGGTATGCAACTTTTGCATAATGGGTTGCAGCATATTGTAAATCTTCCCTACAAATTAAAATTCCAAGTTGCAGCATGTCAATATGTGGGCGATAAAAAGTGTCGCAACAAATCTCATAATCATGGAAGTTATGTTTATAAATGGTGTGCCTTGCTTAATTCGGTTTATTTTTATAAAGTTAAATTGATATGTCATTCATATACATAATTTCGTTATACTGCAAATTAACGCATAAAGAATGTGAAATAAGTGGTTACAGGTTCTGGATCTATGAAAATTAATACTGAAGCGTGCCGTTTTCAGAAATGAATGCTCCCTACGCCAATGACCCGGGTAACCGAGGCTAAGACGTCCGACTTCAGACATGATCGAAGCTAAAAGGTTATCGCCTTAATACACCGAAAAAAGTGCTGGTACGTCGTTCAGTTATGCAAAAAAAACGATAGCATTGTGTCACTCGCATAGTTTTCCATATAGACGTTATAGTCCATCTTTTGCAGGGGGTCAGCTTTCAGCAATGATTATTTAACTCCAGTGCCGGGGTTGTAACCGACCGGTTGAGTCTGAGCACTTCAAGTGTGAAGATACTTTGTCTGACCCCGAGGCTGTGGGGGTAACTGCCTAGGGTAACTGCAGCAACTCTATAAATGTTCTGCTCTACAAGATGTTCGGTAAACTTCAAGTGCAGTAGAATAATATAGGTGTATGAATTAACAACAATTATCAATACTTTTTTATTGTTCTCGACTAAGTTACCTAACTTCAACCATCGCCCAATTACGTGGTAATTGTTTGGCAAGGGCAGAGTTACCAAGTATCACGGATTTGACGTGCGACTCACGCATTGGGCTTCCATCTCACGCAGCTCTTTGTAAATCTCACGTATATTGGCCGTTTCTAGCTTTCAAGGGATAATTAGTACAAATAAGCTTATTTCCAAGTGTTGATATATATTATTATTTCAATGCACGTGCTGATAGCCCAGAGCGTCCAGGCTCCACTCCGGGGAATCCCCGCGGTTATTGTTATCGGCGTAAACGCAAAACTTACGGACGGATTCACACATGACTATTGACACTTGACAGACAGCCCCATGTCTCCATGCCAGAGTGATCATGATATATGGGCATGGTAGCAGCGCTGGTCCCTCGCCTCATACATTGGCATATTGACTGTTAAACCAGTAATGGACATCCCATTGTAGCACTGACGTTTAACAATTTTGAGCAAACAAAAGGCTTGCTTAAAAAAGCCTAAAATGATATGTGATAAAACTTGCCTTGTTTTGAAGCCTTCCAATCATGATTATGTGTAATTTTTTTTATTTTGCACATTGAGTCTTACAAGAAATCAATATGCTATTACCTTAACTGACTAAGAACAGTTGGACATATTTTGTCCCATATTTTAATAAAACGCTACATTTTTCAATTTATAAATGCTTTCCAATTCATAAAGTACTGTCCTCAGTAGAAATATTTGAATGACTAGGAGTGTTGCCACCCAGTGTCCTGTTGGGAAACTGTTAACGCTTATTCAGTGTTTAGATCTGGCCATGATCTCGCACATGACACAAATTGGCAGCTCTGCAAGGGTAGTTCCTCAGTCTCCTCCTTTCTCTCACTCACTGCCACTTCTGAAATCTCTGCATTGGCTTCCAATATCATATTATTTTTAAGATTTGTGCTATTCATTTATAAGCACTTTCATCTAGAAGCAACCTGCATAATTATTCACTGGTCAGTCCTGCAAGAAAGCCTAGACAACTTCGATCATCTAGTTTTGATCTACTTTTTGTTCCCAGAGTTGAAACAAACATTGGAGCTATGGATTTCTTGGGTGCTTCACCAACTCTTTGGAATTCACTCCTCGTTAGTGTTAGGTCAGCAGAAAGCAATACAAATTTGCTGTCGTATGAAGACTTATCTTTAAATTTAATTTAATTAGCATATTCAACCATCTGTTGACAACTTCAACATTGTTAAACTTTATAAATTTCGATATTGCCTAACCTTTTCGTTTTGATGCACCTGTATTGCCCTGTGAGCTTGGCATGTTGGGGATTTAGGTACAATAGAAGTTTTTGTATTGTTATTAGGCTAAGCAAAAACAAAACTTATTTCTCATCCGGACTTTAAAAAAATTTTTTTTTAGAAGATGATCATTGTGGTTGATTCAAAGACACTCTATGGTTTGTCCGATGCAACTTGGAACATGTGAGTTATGTATGATGCCCTATGTCCTGTATGATGCCCTACGTCCTGTATGATGCGCTACATCCTGTATGATGCCCTACGTCCTATATGATGCCCTACGTCCTGTATGATGCGCTACATCCTGTATGATGCGCTACATCCTGTATGATGCGCTACGTCCTGTATGATGCCCTATGTCCTCTATGATTCCCTACGTCCTGTATGATGCCCTACGTCCTGTATGATGCGCTACGTCCTGTATGATGCGCTACGTCCTGTATGATGCCCTATGTCCTGTATGATGCCCTACGTCCTGTATGATGCCCTACGTCCTGTATGATGCCTTACGTCCTGTATGATGCCCTACGTCCTGTATGATGCCCTACGTCCTGTATGATGCGCTACGTCCTGTATGATGCCCTACGTCCTGTATGATGCCCTACGTCCTGTATGATGCCCTACGTCCTGTATGATGCCCTACGTCCTGTATGATGCCTTACGTCCTGTATGATGCCCTACGTCCTGTATGATGCCCTACGTTCTGTATGATGCCCTACGTCCTGTATGATGCCCTACGTCCTGTATGATGCATAAAGCATGAATTGAAAGAGCCGAACCGTACTTTGCACGGCAAGTTTTGGACTGACATTTCTTCACAGAACCTAAATTTTCTTTTAAATAAACGTTTCTTTTTTCAGTGGTAAATATAATATTAACCCTTTTAATCCTGAACAGTCGGTCTGATTTACTACTCATGTTATACAGTCTCGGAAGCGAGGCAAATTTTCCAATTTCTACACCTATTCTAGCTAAATGAAATAGTTTATACATGTATCATATACTAAGAGAAGGCTACAGATACATGCCTTTTTGGATGTATAATTTAAATCACCTTAACTTACCTAATAATTTTTTTTTATATTTGAAATTAAAAACATTAAAATAGAATTGCACAAACAAAACATTTTTTATTACTCACAACATGTTTTTAATAATTTTCTGTTGGGTGAACATGTGAGTGCAGAAGTTCAAGAACAATAAACTATCAACATCTTACAACAAACACTAGATTTCTAAGACAATTACGAAGGGGGCTTTGGCATTTGTAAGACAAAAATATAAGTTAAAAACTATAATAGCGTCATCGATTTGAAGTTGTTCACATCGTCGTCATCATCACCACCAAATAGGCTGACTGGCACTGATCTTCCTGAAGTTGGTCTCACACCTTACAAAGTTGACGCATGGTAAAACTGATGATACTGCTACTTGCAGTGATGACATTGAGAGTACTACTTTGATTGAAGTGATGGCATTGAGAGTACTTGAGGGTACTACTTTGTTTGCACTGATGGCATTGAGAGTACTACTTTGTTTGCACTGATGGCATTGAGAGTACTACTTTGTTTGCACTGATGGCAGTGAGAGTACTACTTTGTTTGCACTGATGGCATTGAGATTACTACTTTGTTTGCACTAATGGCATTGAGAGTACTACTTTGTTTGCACTGATGGCATTGGGGGATACTACTTTGTTTGCAGTGATGGCATTGAGGGTACTACTTTGTTTGCAGTGATGACATTGACAGTACTACTTTGTTCGCAGTGATGGCATTGACAGTACTACTTTGTTTGCAGTGATTCATTGGGGGTACTTGAGGGTACTACTTTGTTTGCAGTGATGACATTGAGGATAATATTTTGTTTGCAGTGATGTCATTGAGAATACTACTTTGTTTGCAGTGGTGGCATTGAGGGTACTACTTTGTTTGCAGTGATGGCATTGAGGGTAATACTTTGTTTGCCATGATGACATTGATGGTACTACTTTGTTTGCAGTGATAGCATTGATGGTACTACTTTGTTTGAAGTGATGACATTGAGGGTACTACTTTGTTTGCAGTGATGACATTGATGGTACTAGTTTGTTTGTAGTGATGGCACTGGTGTTCCGAGGTGGTCCAACATGGTCAGCAAGCTAGACGTCCTGTCCCGGAGCCTCATTACCTCTCGCTACTTCACCAAGGGCTGGGGTAACCCGGACTATCTCAGAAGGTCAGTGTTCACTTAGACTAGTTGGCTGAGAAATAAAATACTGCAGAATGGTCACAGATTTTGTAATCGATGTGTCAAAATGTTCTATAATTGAGCTGTACTAGTTAATTCAAAGCTAATTAGCCCTGTCTATGATTGGTTTGCCTCTCCAAACTAGCCTTTACAGCTATCGTCATCTTCCTGTAATCTTTGGATACGGAGAACTGTCACCTTGCCATTGAATAAGTTAAATATCAGAAGAATAAAATAAAATACTGGTCCATAATTTGTCACAGAGATTTACTTCTCAATATAATTATAATGTGTATGCATAAATTATTTGATTTCACATGATAGTTTATTTGAGTCCAAACAACTTAACTGCCCAAATATTTGTAATAATTAGATGTTTATATGTGCAGTAGCACGATTTTGTTATTTGTTTATGTTTCAATTTTAAATGTTTCAGTTTGTTCAAGTGGAGACAAATAATCTCAAACCGAGACGAATGCTTTAAGTTGGTCTCCCCTGATTACCCTATCATCATTGACAAGGTAAGTGTTATACTTATCCCAGTGAAAATATTCCTTAAGAACCTTCCCAATAGTTTTAAGCTGTAAGAAATATACATTGGAGTAACTATTTTATAAAATATTTTTGCAGATGAATAGACACAAATGTCACACTTTGTGCATTTGCTATATCAAAGGAGTACTCGGCACCACTCTGTCAGCTGTTACATAGAAATTGTGGCAGACATGCTGTTTTGTGTGTGTTGAAATCCGTATTTTTCACTTAAAATTCCATATAAAATCTGTATTAAAAAGTTGAAACGATATCCACTAAGGTTTGGCTGGAAATCTGCCTAGCGATTTTTTTTTAATTTAAAACAAATCCATATAAATACAGGACACGGCCGTGTTCCTCCCAAAATCTGTATTGAATCCGGGTAATTCGTGCATAATTGTGAGTCTGCTAAATGTTTGTTGTCTGTTTACAGGATGAACAACAAACCCACTGTCGCATCATTGAGGGACACTTCCGCTCCCCATTTTCGGAGCTCATTCCGGGGATCATGTCCAAGGAGTTGGAGACGGCAAGGTCAGAGGCAATTGTACAAGTTACCCAATCTAACGATCATTGTCAATTCTTTCGATGATTTTATAAAAAGGATATGCTCTTTTAATAAACCGACTACGCGTATTACATAAGCTATCCACGCACTACCGATTTGAAGTTTGAACATAAACAAACTGGATTCACAACTGAGGAGGGAGTTAAAATGCTTATAAACGTGACAGTGTACGTAAACATGATATGTATTATTTAGCTAGCTTCAATAATGCACATTTACATGGTTACTTTGTTAAGGTAGTTGTGTTGTTTACTCTTGTGTCTGTCGACAATGTTATCTTGTTATGTTATCAGCTGCCAAAGAGTTGCCGTGATTTATTAACATTTGTAATGGTTGTGCAGATTTCAAGCTGTCTTCCCGAAGAAATGGAAAGGTCCACAAAAGCCTGTTGTGATTCATCTGGCCGGAACTGGGGACCATGTAAGACCATCTTTCAGATAATATTATCTCATAAAACTCTTATATAATGCACTCCACAGTATATAGATTAGAAGTATATTTTCGAAGCAGAACCAACAGATATCAGACAAGAGTCAGCCACATGTAGACAGACGATTGTTGGCATCTTGATAAGGCAATGGCTTCCTTGTCAGTAGACATCTGGGCATATTACAGTGGATGGCGATCTTGTTCAGTCTTGTCAGATCATGGACCCAATAGTCATTAACTGGAATATCATGTTTTTCATCATTAGATGGCGGGCGTGCATAAACACAATGCATTGTAGGATCGATTGGTGACGGAAATATACTTGTACTTCAAATTAATGAAATGTTGCTGTTACAAAATGTTGTCATGTTTCTGTCTAAATATTACTCTATGACAAAGGATGTTTAGTTCCTGGCAGATATATATATATCATAAATTTGAAACTGTAGCATCATCATGCTTTTTTTTACTGACAAAGGTGTCGAAAAAATAAATACAAATTGAAAGAAAGTTTACTTATTTGTTTGTACTGCAGTTCTTCTGGCGACGAAGGACTCTGCTGGCACGCCCACTGCTCAAGGAGGCTGGCATTGGCTCGATCATACTTGAAAATCCTTACTGTATCCTTACGCACTGTTTAAGCTCAGCAGGGCCAGTTCAAATGAAAGCCTGTTAAAAAAATATTCAGGCCAGTTAATTTTTTTGCTAATTACAGACACTTATGTTTTATTTTTTATCCGTTTTACGTTCAGTGATCATGTTGACTACTGTATACTAGTGTAAATATACATATTTTAGTGGCTGGAAATGCAGCAAATTTATATCTTAAGCAAAATGTTGAAACCCCTCACAGAAGCCATTTGTATAATTGTTGCAGTGAGAAGAAATGCAGCTTAGAATTCACAAGGAAAGGGTTGCATTTTTAAAAGAAAAAAATATTGGTCTAGCATCAGTTTTAAAAGATTTAAATGAACCATCTCTGGATCTGAAGCCAATAGCATTATTTTGAAGGATGTACTAACAATGATGTACAATGTAATCTTCAAAGCTGCCAACTGTGTCAAAAGTTATTTCCTTGACTTTACATGGATGGTCTGAGGAAACCAAAGCAGCAGCTGTAAGTAATATTATTATTACAATTTATTTTATTTAGCTCCATCTTTCAACTTCCAGTCCTTTTTCTTCTAATTTCCTAATTTTTATCAAAGCAGTCAAGTTTTGAAAATAGTCACACACAAAAGTCACTGTGACAGTAATAATATGTTCTTCCTCAAGTGTCTTCTCTACAGGGGTGAGGCTGACTGTTGACTACTGATGCCCTGCCTTGGTTGTTCTTTTCAGGCTACTGAAAAAGGCTTCCCCAGAAAAAAGGATAATTCTGGCTTTTTTCCTACATCTGGTCTTTTTTACTGCTAATATATATCACAACCTTTTTTCATCCTCGTTAGACTTTCACACATCCCGCTTAATGCAGTCTGCCCATCTTAATTGTGGTCTGCTCCTTTTCCTGCGGCCTTGCTGTTTCACTGCCTCCGCTCTCTTTGGTAGTTGGCCCGTCTCTGTCTGCGCCAAGTGACTCATTAACAATACCTGGTTTCTTACTATTCTTACAGTTAAACTGAACATCACTGCAGTCTCTTCCCTCACGGAATAACGCTGTTCATGAAAACGTTCAAGTTGGTTGAGATTTACTTACTCAACATTTTGGCTACCTTTTGTAGCTGAAACTTTGAGTAAGTAAATCTCAATAGTTGTGATTAGATGAAAATCGTTACTTTAATAACACTTGTTTAAAGAATGTGTTGCTTGTAGACGGTCAAACCTACACAATGTGTCAGACCTGTTTGTGATGGGAGGCGCTCTAGTCTTGGAGTCTCTTGTCCTGCTGCACTGGTGCGAGCGCGAAGGGCTCGGTCCACTCGGGCTCACTGGCATCTCCATGGGTGGACACGTACGTGACAGTGCGCATTCGTCTCGCACACACTAATGCAACATGTATCTCATAAATACTTGAGACAGTCTTCATGGAATATATGTACAGGGTGATGGCTACAGTAATTTGAATGGTCTCAAAGACTGGATACTGTGCTCCGTAAGAAGCTACGTTTATAAGAGTTTACCGTTATAAGCAACTGATGCTTGGCAATATGATATCACTGAGAAATAAAAAATTATATCTCGGAAGTGATGATATTGTTTTAATTAATTGTTATGACGTTTGTTCTAACCCAGATGGCGTCACTGGCAGCAACAAACTGGCCAAAGCCGATCGCACTTATCCCATGTCTCTCTTGGTCGACTGCTTCTACGGCTTTCACAACGGTACGTAGTGACACATCACCTTTTGGCCACTTCAGCTTTCACTCTAAGCAGCAGCTATAATCCTGTATTTTGTGTGCCTGTGCAGCCCTTTTTCTGTTTGTGTCAGATACACAACTAACATGTAGGGTGAAAAATGGACTTGAACATACTGCACCTACAGCAGTGTGCACAGCCAGGAAGTACATCACAATAACAATGAATGTAGAGACACGAGCTGGTACATGTCACTAATTAGTATAAATAACGTTAGCAAACAGACAGGTTTCCAAGATTAATTTGACCAAAAAAACCCTGTTGCTGCTCACTAAGGTTCCAGCATAATTATGAAATACAAAAAAAAAGATCCACAAATACAAATTGTACAAGCATAGTACCACATATACTATTTACAATTCAATAAACACAAAAGCAGGGGGTAGTAATCCTCACACTTCACTGTACACAAGCAGGGGGAAATAATCCCCCTTAACCTTAATAATCATGCAAACACATTTTTGCACAAAAATCTTACCAAAAGAACCCTGTAGCTGTTCAGCTGTTAGATAAAGATTGAGCATTTTAACACAAGGGAAAAAGATCCATTAGTATAGATTACACAATCGTAGTACCAGTCGGACTTTGTTTCCATTCAACACAGAAAAAGAACCCTGTAGCTGTGCAGTTGTTAGATAAAGATTGAGCATTTTAACACAAGGGAAAAAGATCCATTAGTATAGATTACACAATTGTAGTACCAGTCAGACTTTGTTTCCATTCAACACAGAAAAAGTGGGTAACAGTAACCTAATAGTAACCTAATAGTAACCTAACAGTAACCTAACAGTACCCTAACAGTAACCTAACAGTAACCTAACAGTAACCTAACAGTAACCTAATAGTAATCCCTGCTACAGTTGTCACGTCATTCCAACCAACATGTGGGGGTACTTAACTCCCTAGATGTGCTATTCAACCACACGTGATACAATATTGAGAGATTAATCATGTAAGGCATGTCGCCACATAATATTGCAATGCATCAACCAGAATTTGTATAACCACACAGGTTAACCGATACATTGGGAGGGGTGGCGGGAATCAGATATTTCTCTCAAAGTCGGGAACAGTTTATAGCAGGTGATCGATTGGTGCAATGAAGCAAAGTGACTTGAAAAACACCTACACCAGCTTTCTTTCCGCACACCACTGGCTCTAAGCAGCAGCTATAATCCTGTATATTCACTTGGACAACTGGTTTATGATGGCGAAATTAGCTGAGGGTGATATATCAACAAAATAATCATTCTGTAAAACTTGGAGTGGTTATGTAGTTAGAAGGGCAAGAAGTTAGTTTAAATATAGTGTTAATCTTTGGATAAACAAATGATTGAAAAATTTGTTGTAGGGCGTTATGAGTGGTGCTATTCCATGGAAGTTGCTCCAGGAGCAGTATCGCAGTGACACAACCTTCGAGCAGGAGTTCCTCCAACGCATTCACTCGCCTGAGAACGTACGAAACATCTATATTTATTATCTTCCCTGAACAACGTACCTGTCGTCTGCCCAAGATAGAACAGGTTTTCTGGCTTGTGCATAGTTGGAATTCCCATTTGAAATACTGCACATGGTTAAACCATCAATGTTTGGTCAGGTTCTTTAATTCATTATTAGATCCCCACCTCATATCAGTTTATGCTTGTGTTTGTCTAAAGTATTTTGAAACTGGTTATCTTTATGACATTTCTGCCAAGTAATTTACCCACGATTATAATAATTATGTCTAGTAATTTGTCTAGTAAATTATGTAGTTACGATAATAATACATCGACTGTGATTTTTATAACCGTTTCATGTGGGAACATAGCTATATAAGCCAGTTTTGAGAGAATTGAATAGATTTGTGTAGTTCCCTCAGGTCAGGAAAATCGTGGAATTTTTTGCAATGTGAAGTGCTTCCTCACGGCTATGGCAATATTCTGAAAATAGTTTTTTGGCCAAAGATCTTGTGTGAAATGCCATTTTATATTTCTATGCCTTTTTTGGAATTTTATGTTAAAAGGTGTATTGTATAGCTATATGGAGCTGTTAGGAGGCTGTTGTAAAAACAGATTTATATGTTGTCATTTTGGTCAGAGAAAATTACATGTTAGTGAATTTTTAGGTTAGTTCTCTGTATGACCCCTAGGTTTGTGTGTTAACGCAGGAACGCAAGAGCACGGCATTCATGGCCGGCCAGGAGTTTGCACGGTCTTATCCGTCCAGTCTACAGGACATGCAGATACACTGGGACGTGTCGGGCAACAAGCACAGCAACAACGAGCACAACACGGCCAACTCGAACGAATCGGGCCACTTGAAAAAATCCAACAACTTGGACAAAACTGGCCACAGCAGTAAAGACAAACCAGGGGGCAGCACCGACACAGCAATGAAAAAAGGAGGCCAGAATGAACAGGTGCTGCCACCACACAGCAACACTAAGAACAAGCAATGGCGCAACAACATGATGTCACAGTTGAAGCGCCGCCTGGTGGAGCTGACAGGGTCACACATGGAGCAGCGAGAGACGGCGCACAACTTCATGGCAGGAGTGATGGACGAGTTTACTCACCTCGGAAACTTCTCCATTCCTGTTGACCCGAGTCTCATCATCATCGTGGTCGCCAAGTCTGATGCCTACATCCCTCGAGAGAGCGTCATCAGTCTGAAGGAGTTGTGGCCCGAGGCGCAACTACGCGTCCTAGATGCCGGACATATTAGCGCGTTCCTTTTCAAACAGCACACCTTCAGGTAAGCATCATGTGACAGTGATATGTGCTCAAACATGCCACATTTTTTTTTAAATCCGTATTTTTTACTTGAAATTCTGTACAAAGCCGTATAAATCTGTATAACATGTTTCATTGGTTAATCAGTCTACATCATTCCGGTTCCGTTCAAGTTTCATCAACTTTAAGGCTATGAAATATACCTATGTAAAACTAGTTTCTGCCAGAAATGTGCATTGCATTAAAAGTATTTGATTTTATTGCTGTGTCATAGTCTCATAGACACAAGAAACTGAAATTTATCAAGATTTTTCCATTTCAAGCAAATCTATATAAAAACCAAATACAGCCATATAGCTTGCAAAATAAAAAAAAGGTCTGTACCACCTAAAGCTGTAAGAATAAAACTGGAGATTGTGAGACCATGCTTGCCATATAGTCTGATTTTATGTACTTCATAGCTACATTTATTCTATAAAATTGGTGACGATTGTTTTTCTTTTACAGGCAAGCAATTATTGACTCAATGAAGATGCTCGGTGACAAATACTACAGTTGACGCGTCACAGACAGTAGGCAAGGTGACATGTCATTTGACACGTCATATGATTAAACAGTAACCATAGCAACACCCAGTTGACATATCAGATGGTTAGGCAGTAGCACGGCATTCATGGTAACAGTTGATAACATCAGATTATTAGACAGTAGCCATGGCAACGTGTCAGTTGATAACATCAGATTATTAAACGGTAGCCATGGCAACATTATGTGAAAACATCAGATGATTAGACAGTAACCATGGCAACATCTCAGTTAACACATCAGATGATTAGGCAGCAACCATGGCAACATCTCAGTTGACAACATCAGATGATTAAACAGTAACCATGGCAACATCTGTTACAAAATCAGATGGTTAGACAGTAACCATGGCAACATCTCAGTTGACATATCAGATGATTAGACAGCAGCTATGGCTCACATTACTTGTACTGAATCACTACTTCACTTTGTTAAACCTTGCACAAAATGTGCTTTATTATATAAAAAATTATACTTGTGTGTGTATTGTACTGCAGGATAGATAAAAATTATATCGTTTCATTTGAAATATCTTTGTCCTGTTTTTAAACTTTAACACTCTCTCTTGTTCTCTTTTAATAACTTCCGAGCATCATGCAATCTGTACTATTTACAGGTCGAAATATTTCTTACAAAATCCATGTAGAATAGTTAGAAAGATGTTTGACAACTGTCATAGGTAGACACCAAACAGCTTTGAAATGTATATGTGAATAATTAGTGAGTTAAATTATTTACTTATAAATTATTTTAATCACACATTGTGGTGTTTGATTTTAACTATACTGGACACCTGTATCATTGTATTTGTGCTGTGTATGTAGAAAGTTAGACTTAGACCAGCTTTAGAGTCATCTTTGTGCCATGTTGTTTGCCATACAAAGACTGGTGTTTTTACCGTATATTTATTTGCAGTTGTTTGAAGTGACCGTCATTGCTATGTATTATATTTACAAGAAAGAAAACAGCATATTTCTAACAGTATTTGTATGGTAAATGTGCCAGTGATTCACTACTCATGGAGACATCTAAGACTGTACACCAGGTATTTATAGCCCAAAATGTGTTCTGAAAAAAAACTACTTTGTTTTGGCCTTAATTTACTGTGTGTAATTTGGTTTGGTTTGGCATTACTATTGAGCCATTGGCCAATTCACTGCCGAGAAATGAGCCCATAATGTGAATAAATTTTTTGAGTGACAGTATCAGAATATTGAGAAAACTATTGATAACATTCCAAAATTTAATAAACTGTCAACTATTATATTAATAAAAAAATCGCTTTTGTCAAGATTTAATAAAGTGGCAATTTAATACATAAAAATTGCCCCCTTTAGGGCATGCCACATAAATTTGGGAATGTACACAAAATGTTGTTCATTGCAGTAACAAAGCAGATATTTTCTTGTCATTTTTTAAATGCTGATTTCAATGTTTTCACTGCGTAAAGGATCATTTAGAAGACAAGTATGTCTTAGTTCACATTTACATTACATGTATGTTCTCTGCGGCAGTGACCATTTGATCTCACGGGGCTGGACTTTTCTGTTGTGGCAGAATTATTTTATTCAAGTATGGATTATGTGTCTTGTGGGTTCAGTGAGATTGCTAATTTGTAAAAGATTTTGATTTTTCATAATAGACCATTATGTAGGAGAATCTACATGGTTTAGTGGTGTGATTTTAAAGTCTGCATAGTACATTTTGGTTTGCAATATAAAATGCTTTATATCAGTTGTTTATTAAGGTTGAATATTTCGGTGGGGGGAGGAGTGCTGCAGAGCTCAGACCACAATTAAAACTCTCCCTGGTGACCATTACATTTCTTGTGATGGAATTGTAGTCTATCTTCAAATACGAGTCTGAATCGAAGAGAAGTCTAAGATGTTACATTTTGCAAAAAGTAAGATGATTTAGTATTTTGACAGCCGTGTAAACCAAATTTAGCATATTTTTATTTGTGAGCGTATCGAAACTTGCAGAATTTTTTTTTCTTCAGATTTGGAGCAAAATTGGGCATATTGTCTATATACAACCAGTCTAATGAAATAATAGTTTTGACAGAACCCTTCTATTAATATTTCTAGACTAAAAAATGTATAATGATTTATTTTATGTTGAATGATAACAAATCTCAAACTGTTTGCAAAATATCACGTTGCTATTATATGTGCAAAAGATTTGTATAGCATCCCACAAACATATTTGTATAGCATCCCACAAACATATTTGAAGATGAACATAAACAAACAAATCTTGAGTGAAGGGCCAATTAAAAATACATTGGCAAAGATTGTTGCTGTACTGACTTAATGTCAAAAGATTTATGCAAAGGAATTTTTTTAATAAATAAACAACTTGTGATTTAAGAAAACATCGGGCTATTGTATTGAACAATTCAAGATCTACAAAGCACCAATGTTAGTGCCAATCACCCCCTAAACAAACCTTACTAGTTGAACTTGTCTCGCAGTTAAAACAACAATACCTGTAGCAAATATAAATGATTTATTGTGGTAAGGTACAATGAGAAAAAAACAATTTGCAGTATGTTGTTCCAAATGTAAAGACGTTCTTTCACACCTGAAGTTGACATAACATTTATTGCCAGCAGCAGTTGAGGAAATGTTTGAAAATGTGTCTGTTCAAAACTTAATCAGTCAGTCATGTAACATTGTCATTTACAGAAATGGCGAGTCTGACAGAACTGTTCCACAGATGAGTTTTAGTGAGAAGATTACACATTGTATATCATATTTTTTAGTTTGCTTTTTGCAATAGTCATAAATACCATAATCATGGGGGTGGTTTCAATCGTATTTAAATTATTAAAGTTTCAGTTTGGCACACAAGATCTTGGTACTCAGAATTCGCAGTTAATTTATACAAGTTCTGATAAAAGGTTTTTTAAACGTTGGTTTGTTATAGCGTAACGTAAAGTAATCAAGACATAACCAGAATAACTTGTTGTGACACGGCTGATATGTTGCTGCAACCTAGACCCAATGTACAGAATAACTTGTTGTGACACGGCTGATATGTTGCTGCAACCTAGACCCAATGTACAGAAATAACTTGTTGTGACACGGCTGATATGTTGCTGCAACCTAGACCCAATGTACAGAAATAACTTGTTGTGACACGGCTGATATGTTGCTGCAACCCAGACCCAATGTACAGAAATAACTTGTTGTGACACGGCTGATATGTTGCTGCAACCTAGACCCAATGTACAGAAATAACTTGTTGTGACACGGCTGATATGTTGCTGCAACCTAGACCCAATGTACAGAAATAACTTGTGACACGGCTGATATGTTGCTGCAACCCAGACCCAATGTACAGAAATAACTTGTTGTGACACGGCTGATATGTTGCTGCAACCTAGACCCAATGTACAGAAATATAAATTTCATCCGATTGTGAATAACTTTTTATGAGGAAAAATACTTTTGACATCGACAGGACAGCAGTGTTTGGAACACGATTCATACGAACAAGCATGCATATAACTACATACATACACGGAAGAATATCCTGTGTGGGCATAGGAACTTTGTAAACATAAAAATTCCATGAAAAAAATTAGAAGTGGGTGAATTAGTTACCCGGTATATTTGAAGTTTTCCCCCAGTTAAAATGTTGTCATGATTGGCTTTCCATTCACTGCATTGACAACGTGCGTAAAGTTCCTCCAAGTTTTGTTTTTGGATGGGACTGCTCATGTCAATCCTGCCCATTTTTCATCATTGGAATTTTTTTATATTTACAAAGCCCCTTAAACCAGCCATTCTCCTTCAGTCAAGCTGCTATGAAATTCAGTGTCCTCCACAATGTCCCAGCGTAGCGTTGTTCCTGTGATTGCAGTTAATGACACAACAACATTTACATGCACAGTACGATCTCACATTACCCGAACTATGCCTGATCTTCAATCAACTCCTGACTTTCAGATCACAACTGCAATCGTCGCCCTTCCCTAGGGTTTACTATTCACCCAATATATTCACTATCACTCCCATTCTCCCCGTACTTATGTTCACGCTTTCTTCCCACGCTTGTTCCCACTTGGGGGTTTCTGTAGTGTGAAGTTATTCATTGGTTGTGCCACCCCAAAGGGTGCCGTGCCTGCCCCAAACCCTCCGCCAAGCAGCCCTGGTGTTGACCCAAACGAGAGCCCTGTCGGTGCTGACAATGGGTTGGTCAGTGAGAATCCGCCCGGCTGGGTTGTCGTTCCAAACAGTCCTGTACTGCTACCTGGTGGCATATACATACAAATATGCACTAAGATTATAAATAAATCATTAAATACTTATATAAATAAGATATAAAAGTTATACACAATAAAGTATCCATCTAGATCACATGGGTCTATTAACAATAGTTTTAACGATTGCTCACACATGTAAAATTATTTTCTATATTATATATATATATATATGCATATCCAAAACCATAAATATGGACATGGTTGAGTGCATTTTTTTTGTATTACAAAAGTCCCTTGGCTACATTTAGACACAGTGCCAGGACTTGAAAGAAAGAAATGCCTACATCTGTTTTATTAAAAAATCGCCATTTGGACGAACAATTTAGGAAAAATTATAGAAGACGTATATTTCTGTGAATTTCAAGATATGTGTCGAATGTCTGTTGGTCAACTATAGAAGTTATTGTGCCGTAAGACTACAAAATGCAGGTTCTGAGAAAACAGCCAAGGCTTAAAAGTTTACTCAGCTGAAAAGCATTTTACGAATGAAATGTGGTTTTTTAGCTCGACCAATGCACATGTGGCCAATTCACCACATGTCTGTGGCCAATTCACCACATCTGTGGCCAATTCACCACATGTATGTGGCCAATTCACCACAATGTATGTGGCCAATTCACCACATGTCTGTGGCCAATTTGCTACATGTGGTGAGTGTTGAATATATTGGACAATAATTGTTCAGCACCCACCTACTGATACAAGGTAGTGAAACCTGCTGTGGTGTTAGTACTAACAACTAACAGACACAATGTGCAATTCGAGCATGAAAGCATTAAATACTCCCTGAACAATGACATCAATGTGACAGTTCATAAGACGGCTACAATAATATAAGTTTATTTTGATTTGCAACCACTAAAGTTGAATATTCAATGTAGGTACATATTAAAAAAATTATACAATAAAATAATAGAGCATTAAATTGCATATTAATAAATGAATAAAAATAAGCATGGACTGTATAGTGATATATAAAAAGGTGTAGTTGCAATTTTAAAACAGGCAATACAATGTTAATATAAATTATCACTACCACTCGGTTATTTACAAGTAAAATGCAGAAAATTATAAATGAATTCGTAATTATTGTCAGTGGTCCATAAGTTTTTAAATCTTGCAGTTCTGCATCGAGGCATACTGTACTTGGAGATATTGCGGGTTGCGTGTAGTTTCCTGTAGAGGAGGCAGACGTTGATATAAGTAGCATAGTAACAGTGGAACCTGTGTCTGTGAAATTACTACATGTGGCAGTGAAAATCTCTTATTAACATTGTATTGCCCATTTTAAAATTGCACCTGTGCCATTTTATATACCAACTACAGGTTTTCTTAATTAACTCTTATCTATTTATTGATAATTTGTAAAAACATATTTTTCTTTTAAGGATTGTAAATTGATAGATGTTTCTAGACTGACAATGACATGTTTGATGTATGTATTTATTTAAAGTTTATTTGTTTAGTGTAATCTATTGTTTTGAATTGTATATTTCATCTTAAGCTAAACAACTGTGGATGTATGAGTGTATGTGATTGCCCACTGAAAACTATGGTCACCATCATAAAATAAAGCTTTTACTACTACTACTACTACTACAACTACTACAACTACTAATACCATGTGACTTGGCCCACACAAAGAGGGTTAAAAGGGTGCAGCATGCAGGCAAGAGAGGGTGCTTACCAGCACTAACCTAAGGGGCGAACAGTGGCAGTGTTTGTCCCTCCGAAGCCAAACGGTGTGGCCGCCGGGACTGCTCCGAAGGCAGTGCCTGGAGTACTGAAGAGACTGGACGCCCCCAGGGAACTGCCCACTGCTCCTGTGTTGAGTCCCAGTCCAACGGCCGCTGGGAGAGACAGACAACACATGACTGACAGACGGATAGACAAATGGAAGAAATTACCACAAATTACTTTGACTCCGTAGTTGGCCTAGTTTAAACGGGTCGGGTACTGATGAGCATTTCGGCATCTAGCTCCCAGAAATACATCGACTAGGGCAGGAAGTGGGACGAAGTAGAAATTATTCAGTGTACGTCCACACTTAACGTGAGATAAAGCGACAAATCCACGTTTCAACAGGTCAACCTGCCAGGGGTACTGTAGTACTACTGCCACCCCGGCTAGTGGGATGGGATATGTTAGTTTCAGTCCCGGAAATCGCCTATATTTCTAATTTCTCATATTTGCCAGTCAAACTTCACTATATTACTGAAATTGCTGTTATTTGATGACACTGTTTTGCATTATGTAGTTTAAATATGGCCCCATTAACAGGTTGATTGGGGCCTTCTGGCCCCAACAGGGTTAATATTTGAGTGAAGCCATCATTGCAATTTCTTATTTTTAACACAGATTTCTCCTACAAAGCTTTCCAAAATATTCTCTTTTACCAACATTTACCAACAAAATAAGTGAGTGGAAATCACCAAGTTTTCAGCATGGTAAATCACATTAATATTCTGCCACTTACGTGCCGGCTGTTGTGGCCTGTTTAGTGCTGCTGCCATGGCGACGGCTGCAGCATTTGACATTCCAGTGAAGGGTGACGGACCAACCGTAACAGCAGGAGCGACGCGTTTTCCCACTCGTTCAGCCGCCTTCTTCCTTTTCTCAAATACATTGGTCGAGTCATCATGGAATACCTTGCGATAGTTCAAGAAGTGCTCCTTCTGTGACTGTAGAATTAGATAGCAAAATGATAATAATAATAATAATGTTGTCTTATGTAGTGTCAATATATGCTTAGTTCATGACCCTTATTCTATTATCAAAGCAAGTTTTCTGGTAGATGTTAATGCAGCACCTATATGGGTTTTTATACATCGAGACCATTGTCTCTGCGCATCCACAACAGGTTTTCTCCATTTCCCTGTGTGGGATCTTTTACTTCCCCTGGCACAGACCAGGTATAACGGACCAGCGGCTTTTAGTGTTTCTTCTGAAAAACACTGGCAAAGTGGGGTGAACGAAATTGCCAAAATTTTGAAACAGCAGCAGTTGGATTCTAACCACCGAGTCACAGTGCCCCACAGAAAAGATAATCAAATAAAAATGTAGAATCTGGCTGACCGTTTGCACATTTGATTACTTGAGTGCACATTTGATTAATTGAGGGAAACATGGACAAATAGACAAAATGACTGCTGCGGCTCAGGACAGAGGAATATAGTTTCTGCCCTGTGTGACACCTTAAGATGAAAGAAGTGCTGTGATCATTTCAGGTCGGGAAGGATGTGTACCCAAAACCACCAGTGCCCATAGGCTTCAGCTCCAGACACGGAACGATGACAGCGCTACTATCTGCGTACCTTGATGTCTTCGTGGATGACCTGGAGTTGCGCAGCGAGAGCCACAAAACTCTCCTGCAGTTTGTGCAGCAACAGGGCCAGCTCTGGAAGCAACGACCAGACAGTCAGACGCCAGCCAAACAAACATTATCACCCCCATAAAACACTGTTACAAAGCAGGCATAAACACACCAAATATCAACAAGCCAGCAGATGTCAC
The DNA here is from genome assembly GCA_963662155.1 of Lamellibrachia columna. Classification (NCBI taxonomy): domain Eukaryota; kingdom Metazoa; phylum Annelida; class Polychaeta; order Sabellida; family Siboglinidae; genus Lamellibrachia; species Lamellibrachia columna. The sequence goes on from OY759274.1 coordinate 39,948,291, forward strand.
ACCAGCGAGTGCGACATAAACCCACTTAAGAACCATGACTCGGACAAATACAAACTTTTATAACATACGTGACAGTTATTGTAGATGTTGCTATTTGACAGCAGTGAACATTTCTGTCAACAGGGGTCGTAGCAGATCTAGGTCTAATCACTGGTACGTTTGGTAGACGATGATCATTATAGCAGCTCAGAGGTGATTAATAAGTTTATTTACTCAAAAACTATATCACCCATTATTGCATTGTTTTAACCAAACCAAATGGGTACCTCGAAACCTTATTTTTATGCCAGTTTCAATGTTTTTTCACAGAGATTAAGGAGAAATGGAGAATGTAAGAAATAAAGATAAGTTACATACACATTACATACCAGTTGAAACTATGAAAAAGATGCGAAACCGAATACAAGCCCCCATGGCCGCTAGTACAGTGACTAACAATATGGTTCTCAGTAATGCAGTATATATCCCAATACACATAACATGATTTTTATTTTTTAACATACTATACATTTAGGCCATTTTAGCATTTTTAGAATATTGCTCAGCATTACAGTCGAAGAACACCTTCTAGTTACTGAGCTAACATATTTTATTAAGTTTGTGGACTGTTCTTTCCTTCTGTTTTGATGTGGGCCTATCACCAAAATGAAAGGGATAGGCCCAACGCACCTTGGTCACAGATTTAGTCTCTATGAAGAAGTCAAAGGTTTTCCCTATCAGTTCAATTGAAAAGCAGATTTTAATAAAACTTCTATAAAAAAATCTCCAAATGTGTCTGCCAAAAAAACCCAGTTTAAAATGTGTATCAGGAATTCTTTCTATAGTGGGGTCTTGTAACACACAGTGTCACTTCTGACCTTGTGGTGTCACTACCGACCTTTTAGTGTCACTACTGACATTGTGGTGTCACTACCGACCTTGTGGTGTCACTACCGACCTTGTGGTGTCACTACCAACCTTGTGGTGTCACTACCGACCTTGTGGTGTCACTACTGACCTTGTGGTGTCAACATGACGCTCTGGTGCATGGTGGCCAGGTGACTCTCCATCTCCTCGATCTGTTGTCGACACAGCACCATCCGCATCTCAAACTCTGCCACGAGTTGCTGGAAGTACCTGTAGAAACACACACATGATTGCAATGGTTTTCAGCATGTCAAGTTTTGACAAGACATGGTCACACCAAACATTACGTAAACAACAGAACATTGAACCATGAGAAAATGTGTAAGATTCACGATTTAATACTTCCTTGGTGACAATTTCAGAAAAAGTTTGCAATCTGTTGGGTGGAAAGGGTGGAAATACTTAAATTCTGTGCATTTCAAGGTATTTTAGGAGTACTACACAGACATTTGTGGGATGAGACAAGAATAAAAGAATTTAAAAGAATTTCCTTTAAAACAAAGGACCCGTATGAACTGATATAATGAGAATGCAGACTGACTCGGTTGGGGCGGTGTTTTCATACTGCAGTCCTGGGGGCGTGTCCTTCGTCCTCTGGGCTATCTCTGCATGCTTCAGCTCCTACAACCAACACGCAGGAAGTGTAAAGAGAATCACACATTTCACACTGGAGTTTATTGGGGTGTGGTGTGGAATTGTGCGAGGACATACTGACTCTGCCATGTGTGAGATCAACTTCTGGAAGATCAGTTCCAGTCGTCCTATTTGGTGGTGATGACGATGATGCGAACAATTATAATATTTGAACTGATATGTTTGTATTATAAATGCCACAATTCCTTTCGTAATTATTTTAGGGGTATAGTGTTTGTTGTTAGATGTAGATATTTGATTTGTCTTGAATCTCTGTACTCAAATTTTACATGTTTACCCAACAGAGAGGATGTTTTGTTTGTGCAATTCTATTAAAAAAATTCATATCAACCATTCAAAATGCTTTTATTAGTAACTTAAGGTGATTTAAATTACACATTCAGAAAGGGATGTATCTTAGCTTTCTTTTAGTATACGACACATGTATAAACCATTTCATTTTGCTAGAACAATATAAATTTACGTAACATAGGTGCAGGGTTTCGAAAATATGCCTTGCTTCCCAGATTGTGTCAAGAACACAGGTAACCAATCTTACTGACTGTTCAGGATAAAAACCACCACTGCTCTTCATATATCCTACCCCCTACCTGTGCAGACTCCAACTTGAGTTTGTCGATGGCGACGGCATTGCGTTGGAGGGCGCTGGAGACCAGGGCGAGAAGCTGCTTGAGCGACGCGACGTCCTCCGCCACCCGGAACATCGCCTTCGACGACATGCGTGCAATCTGCTCACGCACGCACTTCTGGTTCTTCACATATTTCCTGCCAAACACAACACACGTGTCACCATGGCAACGTCTTGTTAGTAGGTGTGTAACAATACAGCAAATTGCCGATGTATCATGTTTCATAGAAGTTGATGTGACAATGTAATACTATCGAATATAGTATCGAGTATCGATAGTAACTGAAACTATCGATAGTTATCGTTGATAGTACACTGAACTATTGAAAGTAAAAATAAGTCAGCAGGGCTACTTTTGTAAATTGTCATAAAAATAAATGTTTTTTCAAAGTTATTTGGTAATTTTTATATATTTATCGACCTAACATCAATAACATTGGAGCAGCATCATTCAGTCACCATTCTGAAACGACTGCTTCCTTTTGGTCAATTACAGCTTAGAACTGCTTTCCTGGCTATTTGTTATTCCACGATACTACCACAATAGTAATAAAGAAATTCATAAGGTTGTTTCCTGCATCTACCTAAGTTTTTTCCTAGAATCCGTGCAAGTTTAAAACTTTTACGTGTACCCATAAAGTAAACATTATAATATTTCAGATAAATTCGAAGTCACAATTTTGTAGCCTCAAGCATCAATTTAATTTAGATTTTTTTGTTTGGCTAGGAATCATCAATAACAAATCAACGTGCTTTTGTAGCGGCCAATAATGCAAAGGAAAGAGTAATTTGGTTTCTTCAGATCTTTGATATTTGTTACAGTTTTGATATTTTAAACTGTAACTGCACCACATGTCCACATCCAAAAACGTAGTCTTTAGCAAGTAAAAACAACCAATTCCACACGATAGGATTTGAAAAAGGTATGTTTAACCATTTCAGTATGACAGGCCGGAATTCTGGCCTCGCGGTGTGTTTAAATCGCTTTTACTCTTAATTATCCACTACATGGAGCCACTTGTTATATATGGTTGTCATGGCGAATGAATTAGCTATTCAGTAGCGGCAATTGTTGATTATCGCTCAATATAATTTTATGGAGATTTTTGTGGTTTTTAATGACGGATTATCAAAATCTGCTATGGCCGCAATGGCAATATTACTTCAACTGACAATTTACTGCTGTATGTTTTGGACAGATCGAGTTTTAGCGACGAATCTTTGTCGGATGTTGACGATCGAAACAACGAGGATGTTGGCGAACTTAGCAACCAAACCGGAGGCGAAACGGATACTGACAGCGGGAGTATTTTTGATGGCTACTCGGACGTCAGTGATGATAAAAGTGACGGTTCAAACGTTGAGGACAAGCTGCGCACTGTACTATCAATGCTGGATGATGCGTATAGTTTGATTTTTGGACTCCCATTCAGCTCATGTTCGGGAGTCTGCAGACAAATTTGGGAGTCGTACTTTTTCAACGTGTCCACCATGTGGCGCCATTGTTGTATCAACTTCTTGGCCCGTATTCTAAGATGGCGTCCATGTCAGGTCGCATACGCTGTGCTCCCAAGTATTTTTGAACAAACGAAAGCGAGTATGACCACTGGATACAGTCAGGAGCCGATTGAAGAATGCAGCGTTGGCAGACCGTTGTCGGTGTTGAAACCGGCCAGCTTAACGCTGGATTTATCATCTTCTAAAGTAGGGAGTTACACGGATTCCAACCTAGGGATGTATAAGGACTCTGGAGGAAGAAAGAAGGCGTCTCGGACCCAAACTGTTTTAAATATCTTATTTTTTATGATTTACATTTTGCCTTACTGCTTCAGCTTTGTTATGCAGCTCTGAATAAATTCACAAAGCCAGACGTATACGACACACACAATGTTGTATAATGACAACAACAAACACAGGTTGGAAGATACAAGCTGAGTAGACAATGTCACTTACTTGAAGTCTTCTACAGTACTACAGATCTCATTGAGCACCGGCGTCTCCTTGACAGCCTTAGAGTCACTGCCAACAGACACAGACTTAGCAATAACTTAATAATCTGCCCAATGATTTCATCAAAACTAAATAACACATATGCATAATCGAGTTATGTCGTAGTGGATACTAGATAGGTTTAATTTTTCACGATATTTATTAAATTATGGAAGGACCTTTAATAAACCAGAAGTGCATGTAGTGAGAGACATGACTGAGAGGACACTGCACAGTTTCAAGTAGAGCACGCACAACATACCCAGATTTGCTAGAGCCCGTCCCAGTTAATCCTGCCTCAGTCGTCTTAGGATCCGTGCCTCCGAGACCTCTCTTCTGTGTCACGGGGGTAGTCAACGGCTTGTTCAGCCCAAATGCTGAGGCTGTGGTTGCTGCTCCACCTGTTGTACAGAGTCGGGAGGGTTACATTAAACCCTGGGTGAATACCCCAGGAAATTTGTATTTTGAATCATTAGCATGTGTTGCACACTTTTGTAATCGAAGGTGCACAAAGCCAAATAAGGTTTTGTGTACTGTATTCAGCTTATTCTTCTCTATACACCTGTTAAAAAAACATCAAAATGATCAAAACCTTGAGTGTTTTGTTGCTAAAAAACAAGTCAATTTTTGAAGTAAAAAAGAAAAAACATATTGTGGTATACCCATGTTGTTTAATGTTTTCCACCAGATATGTAACATAATGTATAATGAAGATGTTTTTGCAAGAATTATAATGATATCTTCGTTCAATACAAAATGGCATCGATTCACAATTTGTTAATATTTGTTTCAAAATGGTGGACCTTTTGTTTGTTACCATGGAAATGAGGGTCGAGCCAAAGTCTATATTTTTTTACATATTAATAGTGCATTCTTATTTAAACACAAACAAAAGCACATTAGTTAGCTTGTCGCAACGTGTTCATTAAGCTAATTTGTGTAACCTATTTTTATTAAGTTCACTCACCCAATGCAATATTTGGTTGGCCAAGTGAAAATGCAGTTGCTGGCTTCGTTGCTGGTGTCTGGGAGGTGCTGCCACCAAGCAGAGATGACAGGGTTGAACCTGTTGAGCTAGCAGTGCCCCCTGGAGATTAAGCACAAACATTCCATTAGTGGCAGCCAAGTTACAAAATACAAAGTCTGTTGTTGCAGTTCTGTGGTACAGGAGTAATGAAACTTTCAATGGTGAGAAACTCTTCAGCAGACAATGCTTCAAAAACACGGGTTGATTTCACAAATTAATACCTTGCGAAAATGTATGTGTGTTTCATAAAGCACATAACTTGGAAGGAATATTCACATAATTTACAATACGTGGTTTTGTAGACATTTACAACGTGTGTTGCTTGCAAAAATTGTATATGAAAGTTTCTTAAAAAGCCACAAAACAGAAAGAGGGTAGCACAAAATAATGTGGTTAAAATGAATTAAATACTCAAAAAGCAAATGTGGCAATAAATAAATTGTTAAAAGTCATCACAGAATGCTCTAATCACTGCATTCTGAATAATTTTCAAATGAACGGATTACCCACCCTTGTTGCAAAGGGTAACTTATCATTAACCAGTTGTTGCCATAATAATGCTGTCGGATGTGACCAGGTTGCAGCTTGATCGCCAAATGTAAATTGCACCAAGTAGACGTCGCTCGAAACAGAATCAATCATATTTTGAGGCGAAGTTGTTTGCTATATAAAATGGCCATGACCTTTTCTTGTGATGTAACATTCAGCTCACTACATCGCTTCATGTAAACACGGCTTACCTGTTGTCTTTTGCAATCCAAATGTGACTCCAGTTGAGAGGACAGGAGTGGCTGTTGAGGTTACTTGGGTGAGGCCAAGACCTGTGGTTGCTGCTGCGCCGAAGCCTCCCAGCTGTGGTGCTGCTGCTGCTGGTGCGCCGGTTCCAAAACCACCCAGCTGCGGTGGCGCTGTGGCGCTCGCTACAAAACCACCCAGCTGCGGTGGCGCTGTGGCGCTCGCTACAAAACCACCCAGCTGCGGTGTTGGTCCGGTTCCAAAGCTTCCCACTTGTGGCGTGGCTGCTGCGCCAGTTCCAAAACCTCCTAGCTGTGGTGTAGCAGCGCCAAAGCCACCTAGCTGACCAGCTTGTGGAGTTGTGCCAAAGGTAACATCTGTAGACATAGTCACAGTCTCATGAGAAACAAAGCAAGCAGAATGTTTAATTCTAAAAGTTCATGGTCCAAACAAAATATGGGTTCACCTTGATTTTTTCCAGTAGTAAATGCTGGAATCTAGTGAATTGTGGACTGAACTGGAATACTGTTTTCATGGTATGGTCTATAATCGGTGGTAAACAAACTAATTAAATTATTGCCCCTGCCAAAGAACATCAGCAATGACTATGGTTTGTTTTAAATAGGAAACACTTTAAGGAATATGATTGGTTCGCTTCAAAATATAAACAAAACAGGGGTTAGGGTACCGCTAGTACTATAGGTAGTCATTCCTGATCCAATGGAAATAACCATGCAATCATAACAATGGGTGATAGCATATCGACTTATCATACATGGGGCATTCCATATCAAATCAATCAAGAATTTACATGACCGTCTTCGATTTTGATGAAACTTGGTGTGTTCGCTTGTGTTCACGAGTCCATGTTACCAACCAAATTCCAGCTCAATCTGACTTTTCTTTCCAGAGATAGAGGTCGTCAAAGTTTGACCCGACTTTGACTACCTCACATCCTTCCAGGTGTTATAACTTCTCTCCTAGGTAACCTACAGATGTGATGTTGGTGTCATTTTAAAGCTCTGATAAATTGTATATCTGGATAGATAATTAAACACACACAAAAATTTTAAAAACAATTTTTGGGTTTAATATTTCACCTTTGACCTGACCTAGCAAAAATCATGTCACCTCAGATTTTGTTGATTTTTTATGTCTGTGAAAAACATAAAAATAAAGTTTTTCCTTTGACTTGACCTTGCAAAAGTCATGTAACCTCAGATTTTCAGGAATTTTTTTATATATTCTAGCACATATACCTGGCAGTAATTGTTGACAATTTGAACATGCACATTCCAATACTTTGACAGCAATTCCCTTTTCAGTTGCAGTGTTCGAGACCACAAATTGATAATTTTTCTGGATTATTAACAATTTATCATATCACCTTTTTACACGCATTCATTATGTGTGTAAAAAGGTGAGATAATAAATTTCCTTTCCTCCAGTGCATTAGACACTTGTGCCATGTGCTCTTTCTTTTTACACGCATTCATTATGTGTGTAAAAAGGTGAGATAATAAATTTCCATTCTTCCAGTGCATTAGACACTTGTGCCATGTGCTCTTTCTTCAAGGTATTATGTTCTTCCAGTTGCTGTAGTAGGGTGAGCAGTGGTTAGAATGTCCCCCATGCCTACCACCAGGTTATGTGGTCGCTTCGGGTAAGTGAATGATCTGGCTGGTCCATGTGACCATTCCAAGCCACCACCATCCACCATACTGAACTGTGACGTAACCCTTCACCTCTTCAAACCTGATGACATGTTCTTTAGCTAACACTGTTTTGTGTCGGGTTTGTGTACTTATCGAGAATTGACTCACTTTTACTTTTAACAATGACACATGACGTCAGCAATGCAACTGTCGGGTCCCCGGCACTGACCACACCTTTGCAAAGCAGCTCTGAAGCAGTTTCTCTCAGCTTCCCAATCTCTGACAGTGAAGTATTCAACATTTAAGGAGGGAACATTTTGCTTTGCAAACTCGTACAGCTGGTGAGGTGTCTGGATGTGATCTTAATAAAACCTCTGTAGACTAGCCTTTGTTGCCATCCTCTTCAGTAATCTCCCAACACCATCACATGGCCTCTTGCTGTGTGAAGTAGCAAACAAATGCCATTCAGCTTCAAATCCAAAGTCCTCAGAATGGTGGCACAAGTTCATGAAGTTGCACATGACCTGCACAACCATCTGAGAAATAGAACACTTTCTTTGGCTTCTCTCCGAACATCTCCTCAAGGAACGTTGAAACAGATGGACTGTAATGGTGTCATGTGTGAGGCAGAGACAGCAACACATGCCACATGCTTTGACACTCCTTTCTCCAACCAGTAACAAACCAACGGGTGGATGGTAGCTTCAGCATTGTTCCAGTGATATGACTGGACTTCATCTTGCATTACAAAAGTTCTCTGCAAAATCACCCACAACAAGTACCTTCTTTTCACCCACCATGTTGTCTCACAGGTCTTGATAGTATGATGTTTGTACTTTCTCAATGAAATCATGAAGGATGATATGTTGGAGATGTTCAGTGAAACTTTGAATGAATTCATCAACTGACAGATGGATGGTTTCTAATCTTGATCTGTCTGTTGTGGTCCACTTTCGGTTTTTCAATTTCGTCAAATGCATTGAGCATTGAGCAGCAGTTCTTGAAAGATCTCAACACATGGACACTGATTGCACTTCTGGAGGAGGCAGTCCAGTGAGGTATCATGTACATGTGATTTACCAAAAAAATCAGGTATATAAAATGTTATTTTGACGTCTCCGCTAGCTACACATCATCATACTATGTATACAAATATTAAGTATACCAACAGATACAGATAATTACCTTATGGGCATAGAATATACAAAGAACAAAGCACAGCACATTCTATGAAGGCCGCCCCCATTTGCATACTGACAGATCACGTGACTCATTTAGTTCTTACCTCATGACTAGAGTGACGTGAGATGATGGTGCATTCAAAATGCCATACATGATAAAACTTTAAGTGATTATTGCCAAATATGTATGCTTCAACAACAAAATCTGAGGTTACATGATTTTTGCTAGGTCAGGTCAAAGACTAAAAAACACCATGTTTTTAACATTCTTGGTTGTGTTTTATTGTCTGCACAGATAGACATTTATCAGAGCTTTAAAATGACACCAAAATCACATCTGTAGGTTACCTAGGAGAGGAGTTATAGCACCTGGAAGGTCGTTAGGTAGTCAAGGTCGGGTCAAACTTTGATTACCTCTATCTCTGGAAAGGAAAGTCACATTGACCTGAAATGTGGGTGGGAACATTGACACATCTACATAAACTAACACACCAAATTTCATCAAAATTGAAGGTGGTCATGTAAAAGCCCCACATGTTACAAACAGCTTTAGTGCCAACTACACATTGCGACCATGTATTTGTCCACTCTGTGGTCATTTCATGATACCAATCTGTGATCAGTGCTCAACAAGGTTTCCGAGACGTACTTTGTTGCTGTGTAGACAAAGTTGGTGTTCCTAGAGTGAGAGTGGTTGTCGTGGTAACTGTTGCAGTGACGCCACCTGCTAACGGGAAGCCTGTCTGGACTGTGAGGCTTGTAACCGGGGCATTTGATGTTGGAGTACTGAACAAGAGTCCTGTGGCAAAGCATCAAAAGAATAAGTGGCAAAATCATGAACATAGTGCATATGTTAAAGCAATATGAGAACAGCTAGCCAAAAATCTTTTAATAAACCAGAAGTGTAAAAAAATCTGTGTTGCAAACATCGTTTCCATTGATGTAACCATGGGACAGATCTCTCCTTAAATGAGTCGAATATTTTTGGACATTAAAGTTCCTTCCATAAATTTATTCGCTAGTCTCGCATAAAACTGTTTTACCAAAAAATCAAACGTATCCAGTACGACATGCTAGCTTATTTGTGTACATAGCAAAACACCACAAGATACAGCCAAACTATGCCAGGATGCCATCCTTGTCTATACAGTTGGAGTTGTGTCTTGCACAAGTGTATGTTCAATGTTTTCTCACCTGCTGGTCTGAAACAGAGAAGGCGACAATGTAAGCTGTAAGGCAACCATCCAAGAAATACTGAAATAACGCAACCAGAAGAAGACATGTTGGAAGTATATGTGAGTGAGCAAAAAAATTAGGAGAGAGTGGACCCGAGTGGCAGAAGAGGAAACTTATATTAAAGTGGAGGGACTATCATCATGCATTACGTGATGAGGTATATCTAGAAAAAGCTCTAATGCGGAGCAGAGACTGGAAGAAGAGTGAGAAAGATGACAAGTCATCAAAACAGTCAGATGCTAAAAGAAATCTGAGACCGTGATGTGATCGGATGGTTGGCAAAGGCCAAGTGCAAGGCCAAAGAACAACAAGGAAGAGAATATGCAACTTAGTCTGGGAGTAGTATACTGTTTTCACGATTAAGGTACGTGTAGGATTCCTCCACTGTAACTCTTAGTCAAGTGGGGAACATGACTTAATGCCTCCAAAAGTTACGGTACCCCACTGGCACTTGCCCCGGCCAGCATTTTTTTATGTCCTGCCTTGTTTTCAGTATGTTTACTCCAAACAGCCCATTCTCAGGCTTCTGGCCTGGGCCTAATATAGGAGTGTTAGGCCTGCCTAACTCTTTCTTTCTAACATAGAATAGTTAGTTTTTAATTAAAAACCCTTAGAATAAACAAGTACCTTGCTGTAGCCGGAGCGCCACTCTGCGCACCTGGCAACTGGCCGAAGCCACCGAAAGAAAACCCAGCACTCATGCCAACGATGTTTTCCTGTTCTAATTTAGCCGCTCAATATGGCGGCGCCCACTAGACGGACTTTAAATATTAAAACTACTGTAAATTGCAACGGATCGCTGTGCTAAGATTTTGATAGCTGGTTAATAAACATGCAAGACTATATCACAGTACACGATGTCGTATAAATCAATAAGTATTTAGAATACACATAGTAATTAAGCGTAAACCGGCACATGCTAACAATTCAAAGCTTCAGTTGGAAAAATTGACACGATGGCACCAGAACGCACAGGCATCAAGTATGCACAGTCCATAGAATTATTATGGTCGAAGATCAAGGAGCTCGGAGTGCCAGAGTTACTCCTATTTCTGATTACCTTGTTTATGAAGTAAATGGTTGATTATTTATCAACATTGATATGTGTAATCGCATTAAGTTTCAATATAAGTAATAATTAGATAGTGATATTTTAGAATAATAAAAATATATTGGAAAAGGGGGTCTGTGATACATATATGCAACAGGCAGGATTTTTTATTGGACGGAGCCAACCGAACGACCGAGATATGCCGGTGGTCTGGGGGCACTTTGTCAAAAGCTTTCTGAAAATCTAAATATATAATATCTACTGGTGATCCATCGTCTATCCACTTAGTGATTTCTTCCAAAAAACATAACATATTTGCTAAGCATGACCTCGCTTTTAGGAATCCATATTGAGATGCATTTAGCAATTTATGCCTAACAAGGAAGTCCACCATATGGTCTTTAATTAACCTTTCTAATAATTTACAAATCAATGACGTTAAATTCACTGGCCTGTTATTCTAGTATGATGCTTGCTTCTTTCCATTCAAAAGGAAACGCTCCCTCTTTTAATAACAAATTGAACACTCTTGCAAGTGGTATGCTAATTGCTCTACTGTTTCTATTAGTAGTTTTGGAGGAATTCGATCCACTCAGGAAGACCTGTGACTTCGGGTATGACTTTCCCCACCATTGTACGTGCAAGAAGATGTCATTCTTTCCACGCACCATCGCCGAATGGAACAGCGTGCCCCAAGAAGTGGTGTGTGCAACCACCCTGGACTCTTTCGATGCCACGTTTCAGCCCCACCTGTAAACTCCAAAACACCACTCCCACCCTCCCCACTATTCCCACCCTCCCCTAAATTTCTACATCTCCCTATACCAATAAACAATTCACAATCACACTATTACAACTACGCTGTCTTTCCTGCTGCAATGTTCCCGGTAAAAAACGACACAATTTTCAGCAAGTTGGAGGTGGTCGTTACTATAAGAAGACAAATATAGCACAAATGGATAGTAGGGGAGACCGGGCTAGTTGTATACAGCGGCAAGTTGTTACAGAGTCGTTTTACGAAAACATTGCACACATATTAAGATACCATCGACAATAGTTGGTTGGAAGTCCACAAACAGACACTGCCAAACAATCGGAGTAAATAAGACGAAATTAACGAGGTGTGGACAAAAATAACGTTTTAGCAATCTAAAACTGTTTTGGGTATGCCCACTTAATATTATCTCAGACAGCCATTCTTTATGTTTCGTGAATGAAACTTGAAACATGTCTACTATATAGTATAAAGGGTTGTGCCAAGTAGAAGTGAAATAGAAATTCGGGAGTTGTTATTGTCCATATGCGTTTAACTGCAAAAATTAGGTTTGGGGCAAGTTGTTACAATTTGATTGGGTCAAGTTATTACAATTATACCAATGCTCGGGCGGCTCGTACCGATGGTTCAGCCAGCGAGTTGTGTGCTGACAATAACTGAAAGAAGAACATTTATTTAACCACGACGTGTGAACGTTTTATTTCACTTGTGAAGCCTACTGTAATTGTTTATAACCTATAGTACTATAAATGCTAGCAGTGTCAAACAAAATAACAAATATCTCAGAAGGGCGGGTTGCACATAGATGAAAATTGTTTTGACTCTCGATAAGCCAATGGCTTCCTTGTCCACTTGCCGTCTGGGTGTCTTGCCATGGGTGACAACCTATTTGAACAATTAATAAAACTTGCACGATTCATTGAAATGTGGATGTTCGTGCGCGTGTTCGTGAATGCATACGTGTGTGTATCATTCAGTTAGGTAGAAGTCGCATTACATATACATTTTCATTCACTATTTCATACTCCATTAAATAAATTATATTCCATTCACAATTGTTTGCTATGTAAGAATCTATGGAATGAGGCCTCTTTGGTAACTACAAATTAAAAACTTAATGTATGAAGCCATTAACACCCACATTGTTATGCGTATGCGTATGCGCACTGCGTATAAGATGTATAAGTGTGTATAATCTGGGGCACATCGGCCGGTTTCTCGCACGCAATGCGTCGTCTTCAACAGCATACTGGTTAACGCAAAGAAAAATACTACACGGCTAAGATCACCAATTGAAAAAATTACCAAAAACAACTATTTAACGTCACAAGAAATCTCGTGGATAACACTGACATAACGACAATGCCATCGTATGTGTGTCCGGTGGACATGGCACAACGCATGTGTGTCCGGTGGACATGGCACTACGCATGTGTGTCCGGTGGACATGGCACAACGCATGTGTGCCCGGTGGACATGGCACAACGCATGTGTGTCCGGTGGACATGGCACAACGCATGTGTGTCCGGTGGACATGGCACAACGCATGTGTGTCCGGTGGACATGGCACAACGCATGTGTGTCCGGTGGACATGGCACAACGCATGTGTGCCCGGTGGACATGGCACAACGCATGTGTGCCCGCTGGACATGGCACAACGCATGTGTGTCCGGTGGACATGGCACAACGCATGTGTGTCCGGTGGACATGGCACAACGCATGTGTGTCCGGTGGACATGGCACAACGCATGTGTGTCCGGTGGACATGGCACAACGCATGTGTGTCCGCTGGACATGGCACAACGCATGTGTGTCCGCTGGACATGGCACAACGAATGTGTGTCCGGTGGACATGGCACAACGAATGTGTGTCCGGTGGACATGGCACAACGCATGTGTGTCCGGTGGACATGGCACAACGCATGTGTGTCCGGTGGACATGGCACAACGCATGTGTGTCCGGTGGACATGGCACAACGTATGTGTGCCCGCTGGACATGGCACAACGCATGTGTGTCCGGTGGACATGGCACAACGCATGTGTGTCCGGTGGACATGGCACAACGTATGTGTGTCCGGTGGACATGGCACTACGTATGTGTGTCCGGTGGACATGGCACAACGTATGTGTGTCCGGTGGACATGGCACAACGTATGTGTGCCCGCTGGACATGGCACAACGTATGTGTGTCCGGTGGACATGGCACAACGTATGTGTGTCCGGTGGACATGGCACAACGTATGTGTGTCCGCTGGACATGGCACAACGTATGTGTGTCCGCTGGACATGGCACAACGTATGTGTGTCCGGTGGACATGGCACAACGTATGTGTGCCCGGTGGACATGGCACAACGTATGTGTGTCCGGTGGACATGGCGCAACGTATGTGTGTCCGGTGGACATGGCGCAACGTATGTGTGTCCGGTGGACATGGCGCAACGTATGTGTGCCCGGTGGACATGGCGCAACGTATGTGTGTCCGGTGGACATGGCACAACGTATGTGTGTCCGGTGGACATGGCGCAACGTATGTGTGTCCGGTGGACATGGCACAACGCTTTGGTGATCATTTTATTGAGAAAGTATCGAACATCAGGAAAGACATTATCGACTGCGGTGAAGATCTTCCGTACACTACAATGGCCGCTATGAGCAACGACGCAGTAGTCGGTGACGTCCAACTAGTCTGCTTTGGGACAGTCACAGAACCGGACGTTGAACAATTAGTTGCATCCGCTCCGGTTAAATCGGTTGATTCAATCTTGATGTGTGGCGTCCCACAAGGGTCGGTGTTGGGCCCTGCATTGTATTGCATGTACACCAAACCTATCGGAGATATTGTTGCTAGACACGGTTTGTAGAATCATTGTTACGCTGACGACACTCATATCGACCTCACATTTGAACGAGATGAATCTATTGTGGCGGCACTGAAGAAGGTGGCATTGTGTGTAGCGGAAGTGGCTGCCTGGTTGACCAAAAACCTGTTAAAACATAACAGAGAGAGAGAAATCTGAGGCGATCGTCTTCTTCCCAGCGAAGCAACGTGACAGTCTGCCTGCCGATGTATACATTACATTAACCGGTCATCGAATTCAACCTTCATCGTGTGTGCGCAATTTGGGTGTGCAATTTGATAGCAACCTGAAAATTTAACACCATTTTGCCAACACTGTGAAAAGTTGCTACTATCAGATAAGAAATATTGGGCGAATTCGGCTACATCTGACTGAAGAATCACGCAAGACACTTGTTCACTCACTAGTGACATCACGTTTACATTATGGAAATTCACTTCTTTATGGTCTCCCACAGATGGCGCTGCAACGTTTACAAAAGGTACAGAATTGTGCTGCTCGCCTCATTACCTATACAAGGAAATACGAACACATTACACCCGTGTTGCAGCGTTTACATTGGCCGCCTGTTCATTTACGACCAACTTACAAAGTGCTTTTGTTCACCTATTGTGCATTAAATGGTCTGGTGCCGGACTACCTGGCTGAGTTAATTAGCTGCCGCCCCATTAAAAAAAAAAAGCTGTTGTTCGTACCGGCTTCATTGACTGTTACACGCTGTTTCCTTAGCCGTTCTATGGAACTATTTAACACCTTCTCTGAGGACAGCGAAATCATTACCACAAGTGTTTAAGACGCTTTTAAAAACTCACCATTTTTTAAAAAGCTTTTTTATAACTCACCGATGAAGGCATTTTATGTGCGTTGATTAGATATTGATTAGATATTGATTAGATATTGATTAGATATTGTATATAATATTTTCTTAGCATATTTATTTTATTATTTTCACTTGTATTACTGAACTTATTTAAAGCATAGTTTTAAGAAGTTTTTTTATAATTGTATTTACGTTTTTATGGTTATATTATGAGTGTTACTTGTATAAATGAATATATTTAAAGTAGTTTTTATAATAGTTTAGTATATTTAATTTGTTGACAGTTTAATGATAATTTTTTACTTTTACTTGTATTACAAACTATATATATTAAAGTAGTGTCATATAATATTTTAACATGGTTATTTTGTTAGCATTGTTTAGCATTTTTGTAGACTATTCTCAGTATAATTATTCTCTTAACAATTTTATGGCCTGAAAAATACTACAATGTATGTAAAGCGCCTGAGAGCAATCTCGATTGATCGGGCGATATATAAGTATTTTTATTATCATTATATAATTCAATTAACGTAATAACAGTAACACGTACGAGTGACACTTGATTTGTGATCCACGCGCTCTTTACTGTAACAACTTCCCCCGTATGATGTAACAACTTGCCCCGCTTACGGGGTTAGTTGTTACAGTCGACCGCGCACATATCTACCTAACTACAATATGGAATATCAATGGCTTGGTACATTTTATTAACACAAATAATAAATTTAATGCTTACATTGACAGAAATAATGCATGTAACATGCTTTTCACAAAAAGTGACATTAACTGGAAGTTGTAACAACTAACCCCGGTCTCCCCTACCATGACCCATTTGATGTCGAACTTGTGGAATTCACGACCACGGAGGCGATTTTAATGTGATCCAAACTTATGTGTCACTGTCACCTAAGGGGTGACAGTGACACACATTGCTTACTTGTAATTGCTAACGCACTAAGGTTAATTGAATTTAATTACATTTGAATATAACATAATAATAACACATTAAACTAACAATAATAACACATTAAACTAACAATAATAACACATTAAACTAACAATAATAACACATTAAACTAACAATAATAACACATTAAACTAACAATAATAACACATTAAACTAACAATAATAACACATTAAACTAACAATAATAACACATTAAACTAACAATAATAACACATTAAACTAACAATAATAACACATTAAACTAACAATAATAACACATTAAACTAACAATAATAATAGCCGAGTCCGCTACTATTCGTTCATAGAGACATCTAATATACGTCACTCCCAATACAGGGCCCGGCACGTCACTCCCAATACAGGGCCCGGCACGTCACTCCCAATACCGCGCCTGGCACGTCACTCCCAATACCGCGCCTGGCACGTCACTCCCAATACAGCGCCTGGTACGTCACTCCCAATACCGCGCCCGGTACGTCACTCCCAACACAGCGCCCGGTACGTCACTCCCAATACAGCGCCTGGTACGTCACTCCCAATACAGCGCCTGGTACGTCACTCCCAACACCGCGCCTGGTACGTCACTCCCAATACCGCGCCTGGTACGTCACTCCCAACACCGCGCCTGGTACGTCACTCCCAACACAGCGCCCGGTACGTCACTCCCAATACAGCGCCTGGTACGTCACTCCCAATACAGCGCCTGGTACGTCACTCCCAACACAGCGCCTGGTACGTCACTCCCAATACCGCGCCTGGTACGTCACTCCCAACACAGCGCCCGGTACGTCACTCCCAATACCGCGCCTGGTACGTCACTCCCTATACAGCGCCCGGTACGTCACTCCCAATACAGCGCCTGGTACGTCACTCCCAATACAGCGCCTGGTACGTCACTCCCAACACAGCGCCTGGTACGTCACTCCCAATACCGCGCCTGGTACGTCACTCCCAATACAGCGCCCGGTACGTCACTCCCAATACCGCGCCTGGTACGTCACTCCCTATACAGCGCCCGGTACGTCACTCCCAATACAGCGCCTGGTACGTCACTCCCAATACCGCGCCTGGTACGTCACTCCCAATACAGCGCGTGATACGTCACTCCCAATACAGCGCCCGGTACGTCACTCCTAAGACAGCGCCTGGTACGTCACTCCCAATACCGCGCCTGGTACGTCACTCCCAATACAGCGCCCGGTACGTCACTCCCAATACAGCGCCCAGTACGTCACTCCTAAGACAGCGCGTGGTACGTCACTCCCAATACAGCGCCCGGTACGTCACTCCTAAGACAGCGCCTGTCCTTAGGTATCGACTCGCACTGGATCTCGACACGCCCCGCTTCTCGCGCGCACCCGGTTGTCCCGCACCAAGTTCCGCGCGTGTGCTGCGCGGCCGTCTCGCTCACGCGCACCGCCCAGTTGAACCCTCGCTCGGCCTGGACAGCTACTTAACACAATTACAAGCGAAATAGAACTACAACCCAGTCAAATTTGACACTTAGTTTTTGAAGTATTGTTACTGGGCTCAATCAGAATCGTCCAGGCACGGCGTGTCTTTGTTCTGCTCGGCAGTCAAGAGAGCACAATGGCATGGTTGGGTAGCCACTACCTGAACTGACTTTGAGGGTGTACTTCCGGGGCGATCAAGCATGACGAACGATAAACACTGACGAAGTAGTTGTGGAGAGTATTGCCCCAGGCAGGTGACCGTTGTGTCCCATGGGTGGGGCAAGACGGTTTTTGGGGTGTTCTTACTATTTTTCAAATGCAACTCAGCTAATGTGTATATTTGAAAATAGGGTTTTAATACGTAACACAAACATATGTGTATAATACAAACACATCAATGACATGCTAACGTAGTTTAATGGTGCACAATTTGAAAGTTTTCCTTAGCGGGACCGCTCTGCCGCTGGTTACCCGTACTAGAAGTACCGAACACCTCGTCCGTCTCACTCAGTGCGGCAAGTAGCTTGTTTTGATGAGAACATCCTTTTTAAACATTCTCATATAGAACCGTTCTCTCCTGCCATATATCTATAAATGTAGTCAATCTGCCTTCATCCAACGACTCTGCCATCTTGGAGTTTAGTATATAAGTGATCAAATAAGAAAATGTTGCTCTGTCATTGGCCCGTTGCTGTGAACTGATTTCTTTTTTTACCTGCTGACCAGCGTACACTGACCGATTCTGCGAGACGTCGTGTCATAGACCGGCGCACGTTACATGACATTAGTTGTCGCGATACAATTTTGTTTCGAATCGGTTCAACAATCAAATCAACATGCGAATCGAGTTGTGTTGTGTTGTGTTGTGTTGTGTTGTGTTGCTGACCCGCTTACGTTGCACGACTGATCAGTTTTAAGTAAATTAAGCACACGAATCGCAACAAAAGTTTAGCAATGTACGCCTGGTATAATGGCACACTCCAGTGACGACGTTCGTCTGTTCGCGCGTCCTACATTGCATAACACGAGAGCCATGAGCACAGTGTTACATACAAAAGTGGGGGGGCAATGCCCCCCAGCCCTTTCAATTGCCCCCCCCCCCAGTCAAACCAACTTGCCCCCCAATGCGTGCCCCCATTCTCCTTAACCAGCCCCTTGTATTAATGTAGGTCTTAATTTGTATTCTTTTGGATAGTGTGTTTTAGTTAATTTTCATTGGTGGCAAAATCAAAAAAGGTTCCAAAGTTAAAGAAGGGCAATATGTCTACAAATGATCTATTTATTGATATGGGAATGTAATAGCATCATAGCAATAACAATGACGTATTGCCGAATGGCTTCTTCGTACAGTTCATGCGAAGAACTGAAAACGTGCTTTGGCATAGCCATACCATAGCCATAGAAGTGTTTACTTATGACGTCAGTGTTCCTGTTCTAGAATAGCTAATGATTATGTATATGTAAATATGTGTACCTGCATGTTACTGTTTGTTTCAATTGTGTATAATTCAACAAGACGTGTCATCACATTTTACACGATTGAGCCGCGTGCAATCCAGTTCTTTACAGTGATGTTGAAATAGCTGTTAACATAAACCGGTGCCCTGGCCACGAAATTGCGAAACGTACCCGGTATAGCACAGGCGAGACTAAACCTCGCCCATTCGCTATTACCACTGGTCGAGAACGAGCGGGCGGGGGTTAACGATGTATCAACAACCTGACAGTCGGCTGTTTTTTGTTCAAATAATAAATAAACCTGGCAAAGTGTGTGTAGTGTCAAACGAAAGCAACTGGAAACGTTTAACAAATATCACAAAATAATCACATTTTAATAATGATCCCTCTTGTAGGTAAGATGATACAAACATCATAACAGCCATAAACCTGTCAGGGTAGATTTTGATTGAGGCAGTAACCGAGCCAATTCATTCTCCGCATCTTTGAGAAATCGAAATTTTTAGCATGGTAACTCAAATAAGCATATTGTATACATACTAAACAAATAAATTTTAAAATGTATGAGTAGTTGATAGTGTTCTACATGTGAGATGGAAAGTTGGCGGTCAGCAGGGACATCAACTTTGGAAAATTGTTACTCAAAAGTTGGTGGTGCACATATTAACATAAAATGTAATCAACATTTGCACATGTCAGTTTTGGAAGTACGTATTTTCTATATTTTGATTTGTTATGTACTTAGTCAACCATTTCATTGATAGACGTGGTATGCATGTTTTGTATTACTCTCTTTTCTGCCTTAAACCTATATCTTCAGTATATTTATGTCTAGAGTCTAGAGCATGTCGCCGCTCGGATTGTAATTCTACTATACAAGTGTTTGAAATAGACATGCTTTTCCTGAGTTAGTTATTACATTTAACCATTTAATTTGTCCAGGTCGACATCCTGCCAGTCATGCATAAGAGAGACAGAAATGCAAAACGAAGACAAGAAGAGCTACAGAAATCTGCCGCAAAATGTCAACTCCTAGACACAATTTTTCGACGCAGTCTCAATGACTCATTGCCAGAAATACCCACAATGCCGCCAGGGAACTATGATCCGTCCGCTGCCATCACATCTGATGACACTCCCAAAGATAAAGTGTACCACCAGTCATAGAGATACTGCCTTCGTCGTGTTCTCGCCCGATAACCAGTTCATCAAGCAGCCATGATCCGTCCACTGCCATCACACCTGACCACACTCCTGGCGACAAAGATCACCACCTTACCCAGACACTTGGAAACCGACAACGCAACTTCACACCAGAGACCGTCAAGTTCCCGCACAACGACGTACAAAAGAATTCCGTTAACTATTGCAGATGTTGTCAACAAATTCCCCGAGCTTCGCTCATATTCGGCAAAGAAATGTGGCCGAACAAGGGCTCACATTCTATGCACAACATGTCAGGAGTATGAAGAGATGGCAAAGAAAAGTTCTAAAAATGGCACTATGCCAATCGCAAGAGGCGTCAGGACGGACTGTAGTGATAAGCTGGAAAGGGTCATTGACCATATGACCTCTGAACCGCACATGGCAGCTACAAGCAAGAAGAAGATGGACGAAGCCTAGGAAGAGTGCACAACGTCGCATCCATGGCTACGCGCACTCACTGCTTACAATAAGACTGTTTTTGCGATGTTTCTGCGAATGGGCGTCGACGTATACAACGACTGTCTAATCGAAACGGTCTCCGCCCGATCGTGGCCGATACGATCTCTGGCTTGTTTGGCCTCGAACCATCTGTTGGCCACTATGCGACAAAATGGCCCAGATGTGGAATTTGTTCCATTCACGCCCGCGTCTAGCGATCTACACTACAGGGATCCGAACTACTACAAGCAGATGCTGGATGTCATATACGAACTAAAGAAAGTGCGTCTGTCTCAAATGTTCAACCGATGCACGTGTGCAGATTGATGGGAGCTGTGACAGGCAAATGTTGGACCACAAGTTTGTAAGTGGACGGATGGCTAACAGTGATGGTAGCGTAACGAGTGTGTTCGTCGTCATGCATTCGCCAGAGAAGAACGGCGCCCCTGGACTATTGGAAGCGGTGAACAAAGCTTTGGATCTGACCGGAGGTAAAGACACGAAGCTCGTGTCACCACTGACGGCGAATCGGCAAACACTGGCAGACATGGTGGGTTATGGCGTTTGCTTGCTGACCAAGTGCAGAGAGGTCTGGCAACTTTCTGGTATGCTGCTCACCGGTCGAACTTAGCCATTGAGTCGGTCGTCAGCACCGTACCGGAGCAGGGCATCTGGAAGTCTAATCTACTGGGACTCGTACGATTCTTCCGGACGCCGAGAAGGATGAAGATGTTGTCAGCGCAAGCCGGGATTGTCAAACAGTTCCCCCGGCACCACGATGTCAGGTTTGTCCAGCACGAGCTGCAGCTGGTGGATGCTGTGCTGAATAGCCTACCAGCCTGCATTAATGTGTGGGAACAGATGCAGGCACCAGAAAGTACCAGCGATAGAAAGGAGAAGGCTGAAGCCAAAGGGTTTCTGAGAATCTGGAATCACCAACAGAAGTGGATCACCTCACTGATGGGCGATATCCTGGAGATATTTGAAACACTCCAGAAGAAGTTGCAAAGGAGTGATTTGTTCATCAGCGATCTTCTCACTGTGACTGGCGCTGCCGTCAAGAAGTTGAGATTGATGAGGGATGGACCATTCCCGGGAAGAAGAGAGGAGAAAGAGAGTTGCCCAACCGATAGCACCAGTGAGGACCTAACACAGCGAAAGTCCAACCACCAGTTCGTTTGTACGAACCGCCGTAATGCACGAGCAATCAGGCTGGAGGTCGTGCAAGCATCCCACGAATACCTCTCTGAACGCATCCACCCGGAGCAGGAGGACGTCATCAAAGACATGAAGGGGTTGATGATATCACGCAACCTGGGATCATTCGTTGAACATAGCGTGCGTGTCGTCAGGCGTCTTTTTCCAGGCGAAGCTTCTGACTTTGCGGACGGGGCAGCCGAGCAATGTGAGAACATGATGAATGTGCCGTTCCTGCCTGATGGCTGTGATCTCGGTTGTTAGATGACTGTCAGATTGCGGCAACTTCTGCCAGTCACCACAGGTTCAGTTCAGAAGGTGTTGGCATCTCTGGCTTGCATGAGTCCACACACAACCTCGTTGTCGACAATCACCGCACCAGCATGGGTGAGGACACGAGAAACGCCCGCCTCATTGTGGCACTGAATATTGTGGGCACCACCTACTTTGACCCTCGACCCGCTCTCATCAAATTCCTGGAGAAGACCAGAAGATGGGGGCTCCAGATTTGGACATCTACGGGCAGCGTAAATTCGTTAGGAAATTCACCCGCGAAACGGGGTTCGTCTAGTAAAATTGAGACGACTGTCAAACGTACTGACTCGCAAGTTGCTAGACGTGTTCTCTACTACTGCATCAGTTTGTAATAAAACATGTTTCTGGGATATATGTGTAACATTAATTTTATACCGAGATGCAGTCGTCAGTGTGCAACCATATGGATAAAAAGATACTGATATATATATATATATATATATATATATATATATATATATATATATATATATATATATATATATATATATATATATAATTATATATATATATATATATATATATATATATATATATATATATATATATATATATATATATATATATATATTATATATATATAATATTATATAAATATAAAGCTTTCATACATTCCTAAGGGTTATGTAAATAATCATTAATAATGCGTAAGCTGCCCTTTTTAACCATTTGGAGTGCCCTTTTAGGACATTGCACCCCCCCTGTGAAAATTCAATTAAAAAACGCCCTGGTGTTACCACGGAGAGCAAATACAGCGTCGAACTCCGTCAGTCTCACTCAGGGCTTCATCGTCGGCGAGCTCCGTCAGTCTCACTCAGGGCTTCATCGTCGGCGAGCTCCGTCAGTCTCACTCAGGGCTTCATCGTCGGCGAGCTCCGTCAGTCTCACTCAGGGCTTCATCGTCGGCGAGCTCCGTCAGTCTCACTCAGGGCTTCATCGTCGGCGAGCTCCGTCAGTCTCACTCAGGGCTTCATCGTCGGCGAGCTCCGTCAGTCTCACTCAGGGCTTCATCGTCGGCGAGCTCCGTCAGTCTCACTCAGGGCTTCATCGTCGGCGAGCGGCAACAAACAAGACTCGATCTGGCTCTACCCGACCAAACGCTCATGGTCGACTCAGGGTTTGGTAGGGCATTGACCATCACCGACAGAGGACAGACGATCCGGACCGAGATAGAACACACGTTGCGGACGACTGCAAAGATCGCGGTGCCACCACGGGGGGGAGTAAGGGTCGAACGAACTGTCATTGAACACCAGTACTCGTCGACTGTCAAGTATATTATATATTTCCGTGTTGAAAACTTTACGGCGAAACAAAGGTCTTGATTTTGGGGCTGTGCAGTTTACATAAACTAACCGTTTGCAACTACAATCAAGAATATCATGCACGTGGCTTACTCAGAATTTGTTCTAAACTGTGAGATTCTGGTAAAATCTAAGTTCTCATGGCGGCTGACATGTTGACCAGGGCGACCAATAAGCGCCTGGCAGTTTAAGAAATCCATGCAGCTAGATTTCCGCTGTCACGCGTTAAGACGCGCACGCACGCACGCACGAACGCACGCACGCACGCACGCACGCACGCACGCACGAACGAACGCACGCACGCACGCACGCACGCACGCATGCACGCACGCACGCCCACGACAAAACTGTGTATGTACAACATCGTGTAAGGATTAACAGTTTAACAACTTTGTAATAAAGTTCGTGCTTAATATAACATCCGTTTTCATTCCAACTTTCGGTGTCTACACTGTGATTTCGGGCAAGGTGCAAGTGACCATTCACAAAAAAAACGGGCAATGGAACGAAGTTCTTGGTGTCGCTCGACCCGACAAATATCGCCGAGATCGTCCACCACGTGAAAAAGACGCTCAGGTGCCAGATTTTGTGAAAGTCAAAGGACGCGAAGTGCGCGTGACGACGGAGGGACAGTGTGAATTCAGCTACGCCGTAAAGCAACACGTCCACACGTCTACAGTAGGCAGTGACGAGTGGTAAAGCGATTAGTCAGCAACGGCGTCTGTGCCCAATTCCACACTGCTGTTGGACTCCCGGTCTGGCAAAACAAAGCACAAGGGCCGCATAAAGGAGTTTTTCTTGCATTATCGTTCACTTCGAATAGGTATACGTCTTAAAACCATAATCAATGCTGTCAACACATGTATGTATGCAATATACATTATAGGCAGCACGCAGAATAAACCTATGTTGTATTAACCACTTGTGTCATTTTATTGTTAACTCTTATTTTATTAAAATCGACCGTGCGTATATATCTGTGTATCTTATGGGAGTTATATGCTAGTCTTCATAGACTGCATTTCTGGCACTAATCGAAAACAACTTTCTAAACAACTGAATTCCTTTGCACTAAATAATAAAATAGCTTTATTTTTTATAGTATAATATATGTTGACAAAGGTATTGCTAGATGTCCACGTTTCTTGGTAATTTGCCGAATTTGCATAGCATAAAAATTTGCATGATTATACGGAGTCCAGAATCAACCTAATTGAAAACCAAAATGAATCCGGATCGAAGGGTGGACTAAATGAAGGATTCAACCTAATTGAAAACCGAATCCGGATCGAATAGTGGATTAAATGAAGGATTCTTACAGGTTCTTACAGGTCTTCTTCTGGCTATTAGGCTGTACTGCCTCTTATGCCAGCTCTCACATTTATCGTCAGTTCAGATTGAGATTCAACTGGACTGTCACTGGCTAAACCGAGAGAGGGCGTGCAGGACTGAGATGGCTGCAGGAAGCTGATCGTGCGAGTCACCAATAGTCAGCTACGACTTGACAGACCATGAGATGAGATAAGTGATAGCCACAAGACCACCGACAAAAGCGTTGACCTTCACAGTTCAGTTGTTTACCTCCATGGTAGTATCTCCTAAAACCACGGTTTTGGCTGGGCTGCCATGCCCATGTAGAACAATAATTTATACTACAACATGCAATATTAAGTTTTTAGCTTTATTTACAAACGTCTTCCATATGACAATTTACGCTTCATTCCCTTTCATTTAGAGTGAATATCAAGAACTGCTTGAATGAAAAAACATTTACATATTATATGAAATATTGACATCCGCCACGGGTCATGGTTGCGGATCTGATGATGATGAATAGTGGCGCCACTCGGTGGGCCGGGAAACAGTCAACTACGTGAACCAAGGGCGCTGATGACAAAGTATGAAGTTCTGCTGGAATCGTGGACGGAAATAATAATGTTGACAAAATTAGAACGACAGAATATCGATTATTTGCAAACAAAATGGAGCACATACGAACGCCAAAGGTAAGATATATTTTATAAGAATATTCAGTTGAACAGATTTACATCGATTTTATAAACTGTCAGAGTTTACATCGTATTTTAATTCAGCTGCATTTATCACTAAAGCCGAGAATGGACAGTAATCGGTGCTGACTCCGTCGCGGAAACTCACGGCGTATCAGCCACTACCCGACCACAGCCTGCACAGACGACAGGCACAGCCTCAGTCAGCAGTTTTGTTTAACAAGTGGACAAATGAGCCATTACTGGCATTAGTACTACTTTGATGCTTGATGCATCAAGCTAGTACCAATGGCAATGCCAAAGTAATATAATGGCTTAGCCTTAGCCTTACCCTTACCTTAGCCTTAGCCTTAGCCTTAGCCTTAGCCTTAGGCTTAGGCTTAGGCCTTAGGCTTAGCTTAGGCTTAGCTTAGGCTTAGCTTATCAAGACAAGTCCAAAGCAGGCAAAGCCTTTTAGTAAGGCATTATTAATTTATTACATACATGTCTGTCACTGTAATTTACAGACAGTCTGCATGCAACATTTTTACCATCATTGCCCAATAAAAAAAAAATCCACATTAAAACTGACATGTACTACTACTAATCACTTTACATTTCCGTGACATGCCATCTGCAAATTGGCACCAAGAAGCAGAAGAAATGTTTTCTAAATAATTAATTATGAGTAAGTTTATCATCTAATGGTGGGCCATATTATCCAAAACAACGCATGCACAATGTCACATGATGTTACGGTTTTCATCACAAAAGTCATAATTTAATATTTATGTATGGTTATTGTCAAGTAACTTTAGTGATATACGTATAATGATGATAATATGCATGAAATAAGTGTCTATTGCATGTGTTTATTGCATTTTAATAATGTTCCAAATAGCCTAGACGAGTTACTGTTCATTGAACTGGATTCTCGCCTTTCAGTTGTCAGACTATATATTCTTTTATGCGTTTTTGCATGAGTAGCACATTTGACTCTGTCAACTATCATATTCTCGCAGCTAGCAATTTCTCAAACTTTATAACAATTTATATTTTAATTAATTTATTGCTTCATTAGTTTATTGTCCTTTGTGAGAATGAATACTTTCTTCTATCCAACCTACACTATTCTTTGTCAATATCATAATGTCTTCCCTTCCAGCACTCATCCTGTCCTCACTGTTAAATCTACTTTCTTTACTTGAAAAAATACTTCTCTCAATATTGTTGTAACCTTTCAATATTGAGAAATTCCTATTTGACTTCCACTTCTCCTCATCTCAATGTTGTTAAAACACATTCACTTCAACATTTTCTTTACTAAGGTCTGATTCTCTTGGTTCTCAAATCAGCTTAATTGTTCTTTCTTGTTTTATTTCCACCTTATTTAACAAGATTTAACAAGTTTGCCATCCAAGGCAAAATTACCACACAATATATATGGATCAATGAACACTGTTAGGCATGTTGTAGTTGGCAGTGACCACAAGTAATCTTTGTTGAGAGGTTGGAATAGGGCATGCCACTGTCCGGGATCAATACCCCACTTGTAGTTTAGCCAGGGTATACTGGTGCAGGTTGTCTGACTTGAGTCACCAAATTTCAGAAGACTGCTAGTACTACTTGGCACTGTCACTTGTGAGAATACAAAGGCACTTTAAGGGTGATGAATGATGCTTTCACTGTGGCCTTCACAAGCATTATTATTATGTTAAACATAATTACCTCTCAAGAAACTTGGCAGACTAAAGTTACGGATGTGTCACATGACCAATGTCATGTGACACAAGCTGGAGCAGGACTGGTGGGAGCTCCTGGCCAACATCTCAGTTCAATGTAGGTTTCTCTCTGGGGATGTTAATCGCCTCCTTTATTTTCCTCCTGTGCCAGTTCTCCTCATGGTCTAGAATTTTAACGTCCTTCATAGAGCACTGATGGCCTGTGTTCAGTTTGTGTTCACTTATAACTGATAGGGGTTGGCGACAAGATAGATGTTCTTTAAAGTTTAATTCTTGTGCCAAGTGTTCTGGCTGTTTCTCCTATGTAGTGTTGGTCACATTCAGGGCATTGTATGCAATATACCACGCCACACTTTGCTGCCTTTGCTGTTCTGTCTTTTGGGTGTACCAACAGTGACCTCAGGGTGTTGATAGGTTTGTGGTAAACTGGGATGTCATAGGACTTGAAAATCCTTGCTACTTGTTCTGATAGTTTACTAATATAGGGCAGCCCTGTGGCATGTTGTCTTCTGCTGGTTTCTGTGGTGGTGTTCTCCTTCCTTCTCATTGGTTGCGTGATGTTAAACATCCAAGTTTTGTAACCGTTTGCTTTCAGCACTTTCTTGATGTGGTCCACCTCTGTGTTCTTGTCCTCCTCTTCTGTTACCAGGTTCTCTGCCCTTTGGAGGAGTGTCCTGACCACTGATCGTTTGTGTTCTAAGTGGTGATTAGAATCCCAGTTTAAATACTGGTCTGTGTGGGTTGCTTTCTGATATATCTTGACCTTGGTTGATCCATCATCTTTCAGGCATATACATGTTTCTAGAAAGGCTAATGTATTGTCCTGTTCTGGTTCAACCATGAACTTAATGTTCTTGTCCACTGAGTTCAGATGGTGTGTGAAATGTTCTACTTCGCTCTCTTGTAACACTGAATGTGTCATCTACATACCTCAACCAGATGTCTGGAGGATGAGGTGCTTCTCTGATGGCTCTTTCTTCAAAATGCTCCATGGATAGGTTCGCTACTATCGGAGACACCGGTGAACCCATGGCTGCTCCCTTCTTCTGTTTGTAGAACACTACGTCATAAACGAAATGTGTGGTGTTTAGACATATTTCTAACAGTGTGGTGGTCTGGTTTACTGACAGTTCACATCTGTCTTTCAGTGTTGTGTCCTGGTTTAGTCAGTCCTTAATCACCGATACTGTCTCTGTCCTTTGTCCTGCTCCAGCTTGTGTCACATGACATTGGTCATGTGACACAAGTCTGCTGAAGAAGACCGCGGGATGTGGTCGAAATATTCAGATCGAGTACCAAGTTTCTTGAGAGGTAATTATGTTTAATATTAATAACCGAGAAACCGGATCATCTATCCATTCAAGGATTATCATTACGGCCTGAACTGGTAACTAGTACAGGGGACTGTACAACTGTGGATATTAACTGGGGGCTGTACAACTGTGGATATTAACTGGGGGCTGTACAACTGTGGATATTAACTAGGGGCTGTACAACTGTGGATATTAACTAGGGGCTGTACAACTGTGGATATTAACGAGGGGCTGTACAACTGTGGATATTAACGAGGGGCTGTACAACTGTGGATATTAACGAGGGGCTGTACAACTGTGGATATTAACGAGGGGCTGTACAACTGTGGATATTAACGAGGGGCTGTACAACTGTGGATATTAACGAGGGGCTGTACAACTGTGGATATTAACTAGGGGCTGTACAACTGTGGATATTAACGAGGGGCTGTACAACTAGGTGTTGCTGATTGGGAAAAGAATGTAAAGATGCTGCCTCTTAAAAAATATACAGACCTGTACTCGTAATGTACTTGTAAAACCTGAGTACGTTGAATATGAGTACGAGTACATGACCATAATTTCTATGCGTGCGAGAATGAGTACTTAAAAAATGTACTCGAGTACATGAGTCTGACTTACAGTAGTGTTCAGTTGCTGGCTACTTGGTTTAGCTAGTAGTTGGCATTACATTTTGTATTGCATCAGTGCATCAGCGTAACTAATAATGACGAAGAACAATGGCTGCATAGTAGAAAACACTAGAAAGTAGTGTATCTTTGATCACCAGATGTCACTAGCTGACAGAAGCCTGTTAACAATATTAACCCCTAGATGGCAGCACCAATTAATAAGGTCCAGTCTTGGAATTAATTTTAGTTAGCTTTGGAAGTTTAAGTGTGCGTGCGCGTGTGCGCACACGCACGCACACACACACACACTGATTAAGTACAAGAATGATTACTCAAAAACTGTCAATGATTACAAATGATTATGATTACTAGTTACGATTACTCCATGTTCTATAAAATTATGCAGATACTTTCTGCATTGGGTTTATGTCCTCTAAACTCTGGAGATTTCTGTATGTGTTGCAGCCTCATTGAATGTCTGACACTGACTCATCGAGTCAATATTAAATTGTCCCAGATCCATTGAATCGAAGACACTGCATCATTTATATTATTAGGACTAACAAAATAGTAATTTATAGTAAATTCAGGAGGTGGGGCAATTTCGAGTTAATAAACCGACTCAATCCTCCTGGGTCGCTGTTGGGTCGTTGTTATGTGTATTGTGTCCTATCGGCCAGGCAGGATGGGCCCCGATCACTCTTGGGTATTTCTCAGAAACCTTCAATTTGTGCTGTTGGTGATTGATAGGGCGCATGAGGCCTGGGCTTTGGGGCCTCACAATCAATTGGGCTGAAGTGCACTGGTGGATGAAGCACAGCGAATGAATAGCTTGTCTCATGGCACATGGTGGAAATGTATGGATTCTGTGGCTTTTTATGATGTGGTCTTTTGCAAAATATTTTAAGGCATTAAATATGATAACATGGTATACATTTGTGATGATGTAATAATTTTGGGAGGAATATGCCCATTTTCCATATTGAGACAAATTTGTTTTTCATTTATGGAAAATCGCTAAGCAGATTTCCGGTGAAACCAAGCGGATTTAACTTGATGTTTGAATATATTTCATAGCCTAATATATATGGCGACATCTGCATCTGAAGTATGTAGATAGCTTGGCAAATTTCCGGCAAAACCATTTCCGTTTGATATAGGTATATTTCATAGCCAAATAGATGACAACACTTGATCATAATCTGGATGCCATAGGCGGATGGACCAATGAAAAATTTGATATGGATTTATGCAGATTTATACAGAATTTCAAGTAAAAAAATACTGATTTCCACAAAACGAACACAGAATATCTGTGTTATTATTTCATGAACAGAATTGCAACAACCTTCCGGTTATAGTAAATAATAATAATAATGTTGGTAGTTGATGTAGCACTTATTAAGTAAATAATTACACATTAAAACACTTTGCACTAAGTTAAGCTAATATAAAATAAATGTTCACTACAACTAATAGATAAAAAATAAATATGTAAAATGCTAAACTTCAGTGTAAATAAATAATAATAATAAATAACCAAGATCACAAGATAGAAAGTAATGTGGCTGATACCTGGAAAGAAATGTTTCTATATCAAGGCAGGTAATTACAATGAAAAAAGTACGTTTTCAGTTGGTTTTGAAATGCAGTTAAGGTTACTACCAAGTGAACACATTTGCTCATAAACCAGTATTTGTGTTATGTTAAAAGGTACTTGGTCACCCGTCATTATAATTATTACAGACTATCCTTAATTAGATTTTTTTCTGCTTCATTGACCATGTGGAGTGTGACGTAATGGTAGGAGTCTGTGGGCAGTCAACCGAGACAGTCGTGCTCTAGTCGTATCACTAATGCATGAGGTGATGGGATTTATGCTGTCACAGAGTCTACAGAAACTCCCGCCCCCTGTATACCTAATGCTCCAGATGAGACCGTTTTTAATCTAATATTTTTTTAGCATAGTGATTGTAACTTAACTCAATATCCAACTATGGGTGGATAATGGATTGGATTTAACAAAGTATTCATTCTAATGGAGGACAATAAATGAATGGTACAAAATTATTCAATGATTTTGTGAATTCTACAAGCGTGAATACATTTTAAAGATAAATCTATGAATATTTAAAAACAGAACTGACAGGTATGGACTATAAGATCTGATGATGATGCATAGAAAAATATTGTTTGACTTTCAATCAGACAATGGCTTCCTTGTCCACATGCCGTCTTATTGAACTGCCATGTGATATATCACCAAGTATATTCGCATATCTAAAAATAAAAACACAGACTAGGTTAATTAATTATTTATTTCATCAAACCAATTGTACAGGGGGAAACATTAAGCAGTGAAACACATTTGTAATGAATAACCACTTTCTGTTAGTGAATAAAAAAATAACTGCATGATAATTTGATGTCCAGCTGTCATGCCATGCAAGGTTTCACCCAGTTATCTGTCCATGAGTCCCTGCCTAGGTGCTATCTCAAAACATTCATCTGTGTGCAACTTCACATTTGCCAAGTGGAACTGGGGCAGCTGTAACACAAACCTACTGCATGTGCCCAGAATCAGCACCCATATGAACTATGGTCAGAAAATGTTTTTTTTAATACATCCATGCACGATGATAAACAGAAACGGGGGCTAACCCTCAATGAAACTAGTTTTGTGTAGGGGGTAGATTCGAATATCAATGTTTTGAGACAGTACCTTAGACTTCCTGCTGCTTGTGGAGTGATCACTACAAGCGAGGTGGAAGCAAGATCATCATTCATGCTTTGTCAAACTGGCTTCCATTATGAATCTAGCTGTCAGACGGAGGACGTGATTGTGACATCTGGATTGATCTGCTACAGTCAACCTGTCTGTTATTGCACTAATGCATTTGTCCCGGACATGTGCTCACCTGACTATGAGTATGACGTCCTGTTGCTGTTTTCCATCGGGGTCGTACAGGAAATATAACTATTATTTTTCATTCAGTTGTGTCCTCATGCTAGGTAATTAGTGAAATTATCTTATCCACACTTTACATGCTTCTGTCGTGACTCGTGGTTGAGAGATGGAATCCAAAGCAGATTACACATTTACCCCCTGTGTGGGATCTTTTACTTCCCCTGGCATAGACACCAGGTAGTAGAAACCAACACCTTTTAATGTCTCTTCCAAAAGACAATGTGGAGTGAACGAAATCACCCATGTTTCAGGTGGACTCAACCTTTGATTGACATCACTAACTGCCTCGTGCCCCTAATTTGTTTATGATAACATTACAATGTACACAATAGTGATCTGCTCTGCATGCATGTTCTGTCATTACATATATATTCACACTTAAAAAAATTTCTTTATTGTGTAAGCGTGTTTGTTATTAGGTTGGTTACATTTTATCAATCCCGTATTTATGCATCTCTGAACATATTTTTTTATTCCAGTTATGCATCACTTGATGAATAATAGAAATAGTTATTATTATTTATGAACAAGTTTAGCTAATACGAAACACACTTTTTTGTTTCGAGCACCACCAATCTTTCGCATTCCACACACACACGTCTACATTATTTAGTTGGTTGCATCGCCAGGCGCTGTCAATCACCCATTGTCTGATGAGCATCCAGCATTGTGCAGCAAATGCAATACCTTGCCAACAATTCCCTGGTGGTAATGTAATGGCTGTTTATTTGCTGCCTAAATGAAATAGTGTGAAAATAGCTGTTTACTCGCTGCACAAGTGGTAATGACATGTCGTCGATGTCATCGACACAAAGAATGTGACGACACATCTCCTAGGTAACGGAACAAGCTCAGTCGAAAATGCCGGGGAATTCTTGTATCGTACATTTGTGGTATCATTAGCAGTCACTTACGCACCTTATTAGTTTAATTAAATCTTTGTCGGTGTGGGGTGGCACTGATTGAGTGGCACTGTACACCGCTGTGGTATTCCTGGCAGTTGTTGTCAGCTCAGTGGGCAGTGGGCACTGATGCTTGATTGTATTATAACATGCTTCAATAATGTCTCTGGGGAGCATCCGCTGGCGCTTACCTACTGGACAGGGATTGGTCACTGGGTCCATGTATTGGCTTATGTAGAACCGGTGCACGTGATATGTTGACAGAGGAGGCTGGGCCTTGTCAATGTGTGCAGTTACATGTGTGGCTGACTGGCTGGACTGTTATTGATGTGTCCAGGCGGTAGCTTGTATGGTGCCTACACTCCATAGCAAAATGGGGCCTCCCAATTGTTTTGCAGATTTGTGAGATGTCCAGGAGTTTTACTCTGTGATAAAGAGCTACATGACACAGTGTGGGAGGTTGTGATGCCACGGTCAAGGATGGAAGGTGTAGGTGTGATGGACACAACTGTAGAGCGCAGGACAGTTAACAAGTGTCAGGAGGTATTAGTGACACAGTAGTGAAAGATGACATCTCGTGTGCGCTTCAGAGAGGGGCATCTTGCCCTGCGAAACAACGTTGCAGTTTGGTGGGGCCTGGTGCGCACCATGGTCGATGACGTGAAGCACTGGAAGGACT
This sequence comes from Lamellibrachia columna, assembly GCA_963662155.1. Lineage (NCBI taxonomy): Eukaryota > Metazoa > Annelida > Polychaeta > Sabellida > Siboglinidae > Lamellibrachia > Lamellibrachia columna. The sequence goes on from OY759274.1 coordinate 39,982,354, forward strand.
TGGAACACCTGCCTGATGGCACTACACAGGTGAGGACATGACATAAGACATGACAAAGGTGAGGACATGACAAAGGTGAGGACATGACACAGGTGAGGATGTGACATAAGTGAGGACATGACGCAGGTGATGACTTGACGCAGGTGAGGATATGACATATGACAATTAAGAATATCACAGGTGAGGACATGACAAAGATGATGACATACATATTTATGTATATAATTGTGAGTAGAATATTTTGTAACTTTATTCAGCATGGGATGGTGATACGGCTACTGTTAGAGGGCTGGGTTGTCAATATTACTGAGAGAACCAGGGGTTGAGTCCAACTGCGACCATTTTGAAATGTGGGCAGTTTAATTCAGTCCACGTTGTTCCAGTCCACTCAGTTGTATAAATGAGTAGCTGGCTGCTTACGGTGGTGGACAGATACGAAAGAATAGTCTTTGTGTAGTAACCGCAGCATGGCTGAAGATGAGGTGGTGTTGGAATGAACAGGTCTGCCAGGGAGTGAAGTGTAAAGTGTTTTAGCGGTCCCACAGATCGGATATCGCGCAGTATAAATTATTGTTACCGTACCTTCTATAAACTCACAAGCTCATCTAGTGTTCTACTAAAGGTTTCTCAATTACAGATGATTCCATCAATAAAATCACCTCAATTGTGGATAGTATTGATCATTTATTTTCTCAAGATGAGATCAGGTGTTTGTGTGCTGTTGCATATTAGATGAAAGTAATTATGTTGTATATTCAAATGACCTCAAACCTGGCACAGATTTCACTGTATGTTAGTTAACAGCGAAAGCAGCAGCTCAAAAGCAGCACTAGTTAAGCGCAGGTATTTAATAAAAAAACAACTTTTCTAACCATAAGGGAAACAAAAGTCATGGTTTTGGCCCTATTCACCTATAAGAGTTATTAAGACATCTAATTGCAACTCCAATTAAGAATATCATGATAGTGGTTGACTAGGAAAACCTTGTTGAACACACAACATCTTAATTTCATGGGTCGTGCCATACCGTTAGATAACCCTAAGTCATGAGTGACAAACTCAAGCAAAATTTGCGCCAAATGAAAATATATTTGTTATACACCTATTCCTATATTTGCCAATATGATATGGCTATGCTGTTTGCGTCCAAACTCAACTTATGTAACATATTTTAGCCTTTGTTTACTAAACTAATCATCTTTCTGGCAAAATAACATGTTTGTTTGAGGCTTTGCATTGGTTCTGCGTATACCGGCCTCCCTTAATACTTCACAATAGTCTAGGTTACCCGATTTTAATAGAACTGCGTATGCACTTATCGGTTAACATGTCAGTGCTCAGTCAACTATTTTCAACAGAAACGCAATTTAAAACTCTGCTGTGGCTGACGTCTGTCTTGGGTGACAATGTCTTCTACTAGTCCAGGTTGTGGCGTCTTTGTAGGCGCAATTGTCTCTTTATTTTAATGTATTTCTCCATGTCAATATCACGACTTGTGTGAAGCATGGCCCATCAACTTGGCTACTCCATTGCAACAGCAGTCTATTTTTCAAGAGATGGGATATCACAGGATTTCAGGTCACGTTTCAGAACATCTTTGAAGTAAAGATGTGGTCTGCCCACTGATATTTTGGTGGTCTGCTTTCCATCTTGCTGACGTGTCCAGTCCAGTGTAGTCAGCAATTACACAGAGTACAGATGAGTGGACGGATGTCTGCTCTGGTGAGAGAGCTTCCTGGTCTCTAGTGTTGTCAAACCACATTGTATTAAGCGACTTTCGTAACTAAGGTCTCTCAATTCTGGAATCATTTTAGTTGCTCTTCGTTGTATTCTTTCTAGCTTGTCTATATCCTTCTTACGATATGGCCTCCATGCTTGTATACAATATTCCAAATGTGGTCTAACTATCGCTTTGTACAAGGGTACAATTAGCTGTTTCTCCTTGTACGTGATAATTAGCCCTAGAATTTGATTTCCTTTCGAAGCAGCAATCCAACATTGCTCTGAAACTTTCATGTCAGCACTAAATGTTATACCTAAGTCCTTTTCTTGTGTGGTTCTACCTAGTACAGCATCCTCCATTTTATATTCTTCATCCATGTTTCCATGTCCTATGTGTATACAATTACACTTCCCAAAATTGAATAACATTTGCCATTTTTCTGACCATTTAACTAATTTATCTAGATCATCCTGTAAACTTTGTTTATCTGTATCATTAGTAACTGTTCTGAATACTTTTGTGTCATCTGCAAATTTTAGTACTTTGCTAGATATGTCATTTTCCAAATCATTTATATATATATTAAAAACAGTATAGGGCCTAATACTGATCCCTGTGGTACCCCACTCAGAACAGATTTCCAGTTTGAAATCTCACCATCTACTATTACTCTTTGCCTTCTGTGTATAAGCCACTTTTCTATCCAGTTTATTACATCATTACCTATACCATGGGCTTTTAGTTTAAGCAACAATCTTTGATGTGGCACTTTATCGAAAGCTTTCTGAAAATCTAAATATACAACATCCACTGGTGACCCGTCATCTACCCACTTTGTAATTTCTTCCAAAAAACATAAGAGATTGGTTAGACATGACCTTGCTTTTAGGAACCCATGTTGATATGTATTTATTAATTTATGTTTTACAAGGAATTCCACCATGTGGTCTCTAATTAATGTTTCGAGTAATTTACATACAACTGATGTTAAACTCACTGGTCTGTAATTTTCTGGTTTGTTCCTCAATCCTTTCTTAAATAGCGGTGTAATGTTTGCTTCTTTCCATTCTGAAGGATGATTTATTATCTTTCATCTTCTAAATTTTCTTTGCTATCATTTCAGGAGTTATAAATAACTGCCCCAAATGTTCTGATTTATTGCCCTAAAATTTAGTAAATGGAACTGGAAGTGAGCTGATATCTTCTGTGGTAAAAACTGAGCCGAAATACTCATTCAGGACCTCTGCCATTTGAAACCTGTCTGAAATTATGTTTTCACTGTTGTTTTCCAGTGGTCTGACCTTATCTCGAACTTTCTGTTTACTCCTTACATAAGCATAGAAACTCTTGCTGTAATTTTTTATATTACTTGCCAATTTTTTTTCAAAGGTTCTTTTAGATTTTTTTATTTCAGTTGTAGCTAGGTTAAGTGCCTCTGTAGTTTATGTAGTCTTCTACATTTCCAGTGTGTTTATATACCCTCCACAGGATCTCTTTGTGAGCAATTTTTCTAATAGCCTCTTTTGACAGGTGTTTCTACCTGGACCTTTTCCCTTGTTTTCTGAATGGAAAAAATTCTCAATAATGCCCTCAATCTCATATTTTAAACAAGTCCAGCATTCTGTTGCTGTCTTGTTCTTCAGCAAGTTATTCAAATCTATATTTGTTAGCTATGTTCTCATCTCTTTATATTTGCCTTTGTTGAAGTTCATCCTCCATTGTTTTTTATATGTATTCCCTGTTTTTACTTTTATATTAAAATGGATTTGGTTATGGTCACTTGAACCCAAAGGTTCGTGTACTTTAACATTGTCAACTAATTCATTTTGAGAAGACAAAATTAAATCTAACACATTCCCACCACTGGTTGGTTCCAAGACATGTTGAGTAACGAAACAATCCTGTGTTAAAAGTAGAAACTGATGGTCGTCACCTCCAGCACTCTCAAATGATTCCCATTGTATATGGCCATGGTTAAAATCACCCATTATAACACATTCCCCCTTGCTCACCTCCCTTATCGCCTTTTGTAATTTTACATCTTCCTCTTGTCCTATGTTAGGACTACGATAAACTACTCCTATTGTTAATGTTGAGTTCCTGGTAACTATGTTACACCAAATTGCTTCCTCACAATCTGCTTCACTTTTCAGTGTTATTTCATATGCTTGGATAGATTCTTTAATATATAAAATTACTCCACCTCCCCTTCTTTCTCGTCTATCCTTCCTAAACATTACATAGCTTGTCAGTGCTAACTCAGCATCTACTATATCTTTATTTGCCCATGATTCTGTGATGCCTATTACATGAGGATCAATATCTGCTACCATAATGTCTAACTCAGTTTTCTATTTACTATGCTCCTGGCATTTAAGCATACACATTTAAGTTCATTGTCTGAAATTATTGGTGAACATTTCTTTTGATTTGTAGTTGTACTCCTTTGAGTTTTCTCAATTCCCATTGTGCATCTAGTTTAAATAATTTATGACACCTGTGCCCTCGTCGACAACTCTGACAAACTCAAACCCAAGAACTGCAGCACCCTTCCCTGTCAGATGAAGTCCATCTCTCATGAAAAAGTCATCTCTTCCCACAAAGTTTAACCACATGTCTACGAAGTCTACTCCCTCCTCCATACATACCTTCTGGAGCGGTGTATTGATCGTCATCCTCCTACAGTTGCTATATTCCTCACCCCTGCCTCCCATTATTGGTAATATCCCCGACAATACAATCTGTCCAACTCATGCCTCTTTAAGTGTCTCGATCAACCTCTTGTACTTACCAACGATGGCTGACGTTCCCTCCTTCTGGGCATTGTTCGTTCCCACATGCATGAGAACAACACCTCCCGTGCCACCACCCATGACTTGTCCTGTCTTCTCTGCTATATCCTCTATTTTTGGCCCTGGTAGGCATACTGTTATGTCATCTCCTCTGTTTACAATTTTATCCACTTTCCTAATTATGGAATCCGCCATAAATACCTGGGCTTTCCTCGCCTTCCCCTGTGATACTACATCAGCAAAGCTCCTCTCCTGTCGCACTCTATGCCCCCTTTCTCTCCTATCATCAACCTTTACTGTCTTACCACCTGGCAATCCCTCTCCACTCACCCGCTTACCTCTCTTTTGTTGCATACTCTGCCTCCTGTCATCTTTCTTCTTCTGATCCACAGTCTTCCCCTTTTCTCTGCTCTTGTTATCCTGCCACCTGACAATCCCTCTTCACTCACTCATTTATCTTCCTTTTGTTGCACATTCTTCCTTTTTCCATCTTTCTTCTTCTTACCAGCTTTCTCCCTCACATTGCCACTGCTCTCCTTGTTCTCACCACCCCTGTTCTCATCGTTTTCACTGCCTCTGCTCTCCTCGTTCTCACCGCCTCTGCTCTCCTCGGTCTCACCACCTCTCAAAATCATATGCCTTAACTCACTTACCTGCTATCCAGCTGTCGCAGAGCATGTCAAATTACACTTCGCCTTTACTTGGCATTTGCACGGTGCCATGTTAGAAATTCAATTTATATTTGTCTATAATCCGTTTATAATAAATTTATACTAGGTTGTCTTCACAAAGACTGTTTTTGTGTTGTAATATACACTTTATGCTATTTTACTTATGTCTTAATTAAATTTACAACTACTGCCTTGCAACTTACTTTCTATGTAACAACTGACTATAACAAAACGTAATATCACTTGCGCTAACAAACTTTCAGTGACCTTCTTTAAATTCCACTGAATTACTACCTACGGCTAACTTCTAACAATAAATGTTGCTAAAACAAAATATTCAGGTTCTCAATCTTTAATATGTACTAAATTATTTACAATAATATTATGTCTCGTATTATGTACCCAATGACTTAACGATGTATAACCAGTTGCTATGTGTAACACCAGCTTAGAACAAGGATAACTTCTTCTATTCCCCCCTGGTCCCTTGCAGGGTGAGGGCCACATCACTGAAATATTTTCAACCCTCTTGAGAAGTCGCCCCATCTATCCCAATCTTTTGCCACTCTCTCCCACACTTGGCTGTTCACCCCTGCCTTTTCAAGATCTCTCCTAACATTATCCCTACATCTTAATTTTGGTCTTCCTCTTCTCCTTCTTCCATCCTCATCTGTTCTCCATGCTCTCTTTGTCAATCTCTCCTCACTCATTCTCTGTATGTGTCCCCACTACCTTCATCCTCCCTGCTACCTTCATCCTCCCCACTACCTTCATCCTCCCTGCTACCTTCATCCTCCCCACTACCTTCATCATCCCCACTACCTTCATACTCCCCACTACCTTCATCCTCCCCACTACCTTCATCCTCCCTGCTACCTTCATCCTCCCCACTACCTTCATCCTCCCCACTACTTTCATCCTCCCCACTACCTTCATCCTCCCCACTACCTTCATCATCCCCACTACCTTCATCCTCCCCACTACCTTCATCATCCCCACTACCTTCATCTTCCCCACTACCTTCATCATCCCCATTACCTTCATCCTCCCCACTACCTTCATCCTTCCCACTACCTTCATCCTCCCCACTACGTTTATCCTCCCCACTACCTTCACCTTCCCCACTACCTTCATCCTCCCCACTACCTTCGTCCTCCCCACTACCTTCATCCTCGGGTGTCTCTTCATTCCAATCTCTTCTCTTAATTTCTCCATCTTCCTTCTGTCTTCTCTTCTCCTCAATTTACATATTCTCTGAACCCAGTAAATGAGTTGTTCTCTGCTACCTGTAGCAGGACAAGTAGATGTTCTCTGCTACCTGTAGCAGGACAAGGAGATGTTCTCTGCGAACTGTAGCAGGACAAGGAGATGTTCTCTGCTATCTGTAGCAGGATAAGGAGATGTTTTAACTGCAGTTGACAGCAGAATCTCACCTGGCATGTGTTTGTCGTACAACTGTGTCAGAGAGATCAATATTATTAATCTCCTAGGACCCTCTACTTTATCATGCATCTGATGTCAGACTCATGTTTCCATCTGTTTCTGCCTTTTTCTTTTTATGCGACAAGAATGTGGCATCTCATCTCATGTCCCTGAGGTTAAGACGTCAGTCACTTTAGAAATGCTATAGATAAATCTTGCATTGCATCTGCATGCATACGATAGTATTTGATTTGTGCTATTCTGGCAGATTATAAATGATATTGGTTCTGCTTTGACTGTACTGCCATTATTCAATTGTTATTTGTTATTATCTGGGGGCATCTCCTCTTGGAAGGGCATCTGTCATGGGTGATCACTCATGTCTGCACCGTGCTGTTCTTGTCAGATCTTCATGCTTCCTTTTCCCCAATCCATGCCTTGATGTTGTCTGTCCACGGGGCTCTTGGTCTCCCCTGCCTCTTTCACCCTCCTCCATTTCCTACAACATTTCCCTATAGTAGGCATAGTTTATTCATTTTATGTTTCACCTCTCAGAAGCCTCTTTTCATCTCTCTGTCTGTCTGTCTCTCTCTGTCTCGTACCGTCTATCTCTCTGGCCCTATGTTTTCCTCTATCTCTCTGGCCCTATATTACCCTATGTCTCTCTGGCCCTATATTTCCCTCTATCTCTTTGGCCCTGTATTTCCCTCTATCTCTTTGGTCCTATATTTCCCTCTATCTCTCTGGCCTGATATTTCCCTCTATCTCTCACTATCCTTCTATCTCCCTTCTCCCTCTCTCTATCTCCCTATGACTTTCCCTTCCCTTTTCTCTTTCTCCCAACACTACCCCCCCCTCTCTCTCACCCTTTCCATCTCCTCTCCCTCTCGCTAATCCTCTATTTTCCCCTGCCCATACTCCCTCCCTCTCCCTGCCTCTACGTGTCTACCTCTCCTCCACTCTCTCCCTCCTGTCCCTCTTCCTACTTCCCCCCTCTCTCACACTTCAATGGCTCCACTAAATCTTCTGAAATTACATCATCAACCTAAGTTGTCTTGTGTGAGTTAAACATTCTGTAATGTCTGGCTTGTCCTCGTGTCCACCCACTTCGTCCTTACGTATCATCACACTAATCCAAACTGAGCCTGCCCATCACACGTGTGGCTGAGTACTTACTTTCTTAATCCTCTTTCTGCCTTCATGAACACATACGCACAGTAACAGCAGCTCAGTTTCTCATTTATTTTAGGTCATGATTCACCTCTCATGCTGATTTACTGTTCCTTCCATGTGGAATCTCTTCTTCTATCATCTTCAGCCAAACACAAAATGTTCCTTCCATGTGGAACCTCCTTTCTTCTGTCATCTTCAGCCAAACACAAAATGTTCCTTCCATGTGGAACCTCCTTTCTTCTGTCATCTTCAGCCAAACACAAAATGTTCCTTCCATGTGGAACCTCCTTTCTTCTGTCATCTTCAGCCAAACACAAAATGTTCCTTCCATGTGGAACCTCCTTTCTTCTGTCATCTTCAGCCAAACACAAAATGTTCCTTCCATGTGGAACCTCCTTTCTTCGTTCATCTTCAGCCAAACACAAAATGTTCCTTCCATGTGGAACCTCCTTTCTTCTTTCATCTTCAGCCAAACACAAAATGTTCCTTCCATGTGGAACCTCCTTTCTTCGTTCATCTTCAGCCAAACACAAAATGTTCCTTCCATGTGGAACCTCCTTTCTTCTGTCATCTTCAGCCAAACACAAAATGTTCCTTCCATGTGGAACCTCCTTTCTTCTGTCATCTTCAGCCAAACACAAAATGTTCCTTCCAAGTGGAACCTCCTTTCTTCTGTCATCTTCAGCCAAACACAAAATGTTCCTTCCATGTGGAACCTCCTTTCTTCTGTCATCTTCAGCCAAACACAAAATGTTCCTTCCATGTGGAACCTCCTTTCTTCGTTCATCTTCAGCCAAACACAAAATGTTCCTTCCATGTGGAACCTCCTTTCTTCTGTCATCTTCAGCCAAACACAAAATGTTCCTTCCATGTGGAACCTCCTTTCTTCTGTCATCTTCAGCCAAACACAAAATGTTCCTTCCATGTGGAACCTCCTTTCTTCGTTCATCTTCAGCCAAACACAAAATGTTCCTTCCATGTGGAACCTCCTTTCTTCGTTCATCTTCAGCCAAACACAAAATGTTCCTTCCATGTGGAACCTCCTTTCTTTTGTCATCTTCAGCCAAACACAAGATGCCACCGAAGAAAAATAACATCTTGCTATGTCAATTATGTTTACCTCTGGAACCTGCCATTTTGAAAATATTTGTGGCACAACTGAATTAACAAAAAAATGGCACATTTAAGCATTTTAAGATTTAAGATTTGTCTAAGTTTTCTTTATGCAGTTTTAAAAAGTTGTGAAGTTTGTTTGATCTTGTTTTGTTAACTGGAGGGCAGGAAGGACTCAGCCCTTATGATGAACATCCATCATCAACAATTCGATTTTAATTATTTTTGTGTGATTAAACTGAGCAATTTTGTGGACATATAATATGTAAGTAACCAGATATGTTTGATGTGATTACCACAGTGTACTGTAATACTGTGACACTCAAATGTGTAATTTTTGCACATGTTGTCACATTTTATATTAAAATGTGCCATTTTTGCCCTTGATTCTGTTGAACCACTATAATATGTGCCATTTTTGTATGTGCCTGTTTGTATATGTGCCATTTTTGGTCATGCCATTTTCGCATGTGCCTTCATGGTGGAGCGCCATTGGCACATAGCAAGTGTCTACTGCCTCATTTTTGACACTTCCCCTTGCTATGACATTTTCTGACTTGGTGGTCCTGCCATATGCCTGCGTCACCCTCACTATTTAAGTGAAGATGCCTCCACAAAGCTCCATTTTATGCGGAAGATGTTGAATATTTGATGAAGACAGCTATCAATGTATCATAATAGCAAGGCTTCAAGGAGTGTTCTTTATTAACCTCAGTAATCAATATAATCATATTACTTGTAACCATGTGGTAATGTTCCTTTTAATAAAGTGGTCTTTACTAATGTAGTCTATATGTCTAAGATCAGTGACTAATTCTTCCTGAACTGGCGAGCAGAGGAAGAACTTGTCATCCCAGAATTCCTGATGAAGGTTGCCGGTGGGAGCCAAAATGTTGAGACTACGTAATCTAACAATAATCGAGCTAGCGTGTGTGTGTGTGTGTGTGTGTGTGTGTGTGTGTGTGTGTGTGTGTGTGTGTGTGTGTGTGTGTGTGTGTGTGTGTGTGTGTGTGTGTGTGTGTGTGTGTGTGTGTGTGTGTGTGTGTGTGTGTGTGTGTGTGTCTTAATGTTTTCCTCCTAGACGGCTTGAATCTCAGGTGTCAAACTTTCAGGAATTAACCTATGACCCCACGAATGAAATGTAATGCCTTTATTTAAAAAAAAATACCCCATATATCAAGGGTTCTTAGTGGTTTTATGGTAAATGAAATGTTCATTACGTAAACCGTTAACTCCCAACAATCGCAGAAACTACACGCGCGCACGGCAAATACTTCAGTACGTAAACCATTTGAAAGTACGTAGTGCCATCTGGGCGGTTTATGATGGAAAGCGCGCATCCACGTATTGACCTGAGCGACCTTCAACATTTTGAACATGCAACGAGTATTGCATCATGTGCGTGACTCGGTTATTTCTGGTAATATGTTTGACGTTTCCTTAAACAGTCTCGAGCGTATTGATGGCATATTGGCCTGAGGCCATCATGAATGTCGCGCATGAACTACCAAGTTATCCCATCCTGGGCATGGGCATTTTTGCTAGTCTTGATAACTGTGGTTGAAGAAAATTATTACTAAAATTTTAAATTCTTTACTACATTTCATCTCTGTAGCACACATTGTATTTATCATTTCATATAAAAAATAAGTCATTTCATATAAATAAGTATATTTAATGGTGATTTCTTAGTGGCCATATTAAAACAAAATCACCGTGGCCATATTAAAACAAAATCACCGTCATTTTACCTTATGAGCTGTGTTCATAAAATAAACAATGTTTGTGGGAAAATACATCGACGTACAGTGCTAAATGAAACCACCTTGCACCCAATGAAACTGTTTAGTACTGAACATTGCTGTTTTGTCACACATAACACATAACACGTTTAATTGAAAGTGAAAGAAATCCAGGTAAAAACTTTCTGCTCCACTGTTTTACATATTCCATTAAGAACCTGATGGGAAAATGTAGATATTAAAATGTGGAATCACTTGAAACCAAATAAATTAAATGTGCCTATAATGGCGTCATGTGCAACAAATAGATTGATTTTATCATGATTTTTTTTGGTTTTTGAAAATTACAAAAAGGCGGGATATTTCACCCAAAAAGCAGGAAATTTTTTCTAACGCAGATCTGTGAATAGAAGACCAGACAAGGTGACTTGTTGGCACTTCAGCTATTACAGGATCCATTCAATCCACAGTGGATCCTACAGCCTGTCCCAAACTACAAGGACACGATCCATCACATGTCTCCAGCAAGTCTCTAGGTGGTGCTAGTTGCCCGTTGACGTCTTCGTTGTGTCAGCCACGGCAGTATTTTTGGTTTGGCATTAGAAACCTTTCTCACACATGAGAATGGACGAACCACTCACGTGGGTGTTGACATTACCACTTTTGGGCAGGAAATACCGCTTTTTTCCCTTGGTCCCACTTTCCTGCTTTTTGGGTGAAATATCCCGCCTTTTTGTAATTTTCAAAAACCAAAAAAAAATCATGATAAAATCAATCTATTTGTTGCACATGACGCCATTATAGGCACATTTAATTTATTTGGTTTCAAGTGATTCCACATTTTCTCATGTGTGCGTTCATTGCAAACGAGTATGGCACATAAAAATGGCGTGTAAATACAACACGTTTAAAAAATGGCGAAAAACTGCTAACAATGAGAAAGGTTGAGTGGAGAACGGTGTTTCCTGTTTTTCATGGACACTTTCACATTTTTTAGCAGATGTTGACATCTATGAACTCATTTATTCCTAGGTTCGTTGCACCAAAACTAATTAAATAGTTTGTCATGATTTCGTCAATACGTAATAAAAAATTGGCTCAATCGAGCCGATACTAAATGAGTGATTTTTTTTGGCAAAATGAGTCTGAAATGAGACGAGCGAATAAACTCATTAATTGATAATTCAGCTTTTTAATTATAACTCATGCCAAAAAAAAACTTTTGTAATGTTATCAGTCTGCTGACAATCTCAATTATCAAGGTTATTAAATTTCACATGAAACGTATTATTATCATGGCAAATTTGGACTAGTGATCAATATTCTATTGTTAGCATGACGTTTCCTGTCTCCATTGCACACACTTTGTATATTGATCTTTTGGTTTAAGTACGCATCACCAACAGTAATTTCTTCTCTATAATGGCCGCCCATTGAGGTAGTGGTGAAGTCTCTTCAGACAGCTGGCCATTATCTTTGATAGAAGGTCGCAGTGTTGATGGCATGGATGAACAATGCAAGTTTAATTGTTGCTGGTCTGGAGATAGACCACTGTTTTTTTCCACCAATGTTAAAGGTGCAATGTTACAATGTTACAGTCGAGCCTTGTTATAACGTGGTGGTCGGGGTCCATGATTTCGGACCTCGCTGTATGCGAGGTGCATCAGGCGTTCCCATATCTGCCACCAGGGAGCTAATAAACAACAGCAATCGCCGCCCGCTGCACCTAGTCCAAGAACTAGTCAACTAGCATCAACATGTATTATTTTAAAATGTCACACCGTGTTGAATCTTCAGGGCTGCCTTCCAGTATGGTCATCATTGTGTCACTAGACCAGACTGCCAGGCAGAACTACCAGCTGTGGGTTATTATCCTGTCTGCTTTCTCGTTTATTGACCCTTGGGACCTTTCCAGTGGCCGGCCTCCAACCAGGTCCAGAAGATTAAAGGCCAAACAGTACTAGAAAATTGGCTACAAGGACACATATATTGTGGTTTATGTATTGTGACATCGGGGAATCTGTTTAATACTTTACAGGTTGCACCTTCGTGTGCGACGCTTCTTACTGCCCCCTATCTTGGGCTTGGCGTTTCTTATATACCAGGTAGTTCCTTGCAGAGACTGCTCCTAGGCTCTTACAGAATGAGCCAGAGAGCCGCAATGTCTGTGCCAGCCACATTATGTAAGAGGTGTGGTGTGTTACGCCACACTAGCGATAACGATAGTCATGTTGGTGTTGCTGCTGCGACTTCTCTTCCACTTGAGGTCCTTTCTGTTTATCTTTGAGAATTCCCTGGCACGGAGCGTGTGCGTTGGACTTGATGCGATTGGCACCCATTCTGATATCTGAAAAACGTTTAACATCTGTGTTCAGTATAACGCTAAAATAGTGAAACCGTTTGTCGCCTGAAACCGTACTTCGCACACCAGTCTAAACTAGTTAAAATGTTATATATTCTGTAGAAATAAAGTTTGCTAACGCATATGATATATAATAGTGGCTTAGGCCACTAATATAGTAAATATAGATGAATACAAATATATGATGCTTTGCAACATTTACTTACAATTTTTTATTCTAATGACACAATATATATTTAGCATATCCATTATACAAATAAAACCATTATTTAGAAATATAATATGGCTATCAAATGGCTCCAGTCGATATATCTTGATAATGCTACAATTGTAAGTCACCTGAAACCGTCTGTCATCTCTAGTTGGAGCACATCTCTTCCCACGAAAAACATCTCTAGTTGGAGCACATCTCTTCCCACGAAAAACATCTCTAGTTGGAGCACATCTCTTCCCACGAAAAACATCTCTAGTTGGAGCACATCTCTTCCCACGAAAAACATCTCTAGTTGGAGCACATCTCTTCCCACGAAAAACATCTCTAGTTGGAGCACATCTCTTCCCACGAAAAACATCTCTAGTTGGAGCACATCTCTTCCCACGAAAAACATCTCTAGTTGGAGCACATCTCTTCCCACGAAAAACATCTCTAGTTGGAGCACATCTCTTCCCACGAAAAACATCTCTAGTTGGAGCACATCTCTTCCCACGAAAAACATCTCTAGTTGGAGCACATCTCTTCCCACGAAAAACACTAAGCCACGCATTATTGCTACTATGAAGACTATGAAGCGCACATACCAACTCGGCGAAAATCACCAATTTACCCACTACTAGACATTAATAAAACATTCATAGAAACGTGTAGAAACATAGATTAAAAAAAAGCTTTAATTCTGACGAAGATCACTAGGAAGTAGCTCCGGGTAAATCGCCATGTAGCAGTTCTTGCCGACATACGGTTTCAGGTGGTGTTGGGCGACGAAGTGTTATAACACGTAGGAAAAATTTCTACACATTTAGACCATTGCCAAATATTTAGCTTGACATATGTTATTGAAGATTTATTAAAAGTTCTCACTAATGTATTGAGCTCTCTGTGCAATGTATGGTTGCATAAAAAATTCCCCAAATCAGTTTTGGGACCTCCCACAAGTTATTATACAACGATTTTAATTTAAAACACTGCGTATCCAAAGTATCCAGCTGAAGCATCACGTTCTATCAGAAATCCATATTATTTCGTAATATTTTGTTCTGCATTTGCCTGTATGAAGTAGTGCGATGTATGGTTTCACAAAAATTTCCCCAACATAAAATAATCAGGAAAACTCAGGAATTTGACCAGAAATGTTAATATTGTTGTTAGTAATTCTTTAAATATATGCTATTATAGCTAACTATTAATTGTATGTCTTACGTAGGTGGTTTGAATAATAAAAACTGTTTTAAAGATGTCATCTTGTAAATATTGCACAAAAAGGAGCAAAAATTACAAATTTATTGGGGACAGTACTCAGTGTTTTCATGATACATGTATAAAATTAGGGTTCCCCAAAAAGTCCTAATCAAGACGCATACGTTCGACCTGATCACAATCGTCTACTCAGTTTATTGAAGGCGTAATGGTTCTAAACAACGTTTGTGAACGTTTCATGAGAAATGACCATTATATGCTTTGTGCTGTGTTTGGGAACTAACAACATCTATGAATGAGAAATGTATTAAAAACTTTAGCTTGGCCCCAGAATATTAGCATCAAATTTGATGTCATTTGTTTACAAAGGTAGCCTTTTTTCCGAGTACAGTTCATAGTGTTCATCTTGAATACCAAAAAAAAGAAACAGTAACGGTACAGTAAGATACATCTCCTCCATCCACACATCTTTCTAGAATCTTCCTACCACAGCATGAATGTTTAATGATGTCATTCATCACCTGCCATTAGCCGAGTGTGTGGCCCACCAGGTGGCGCTAGAGTAGACAGGCTTATTGCATAACTTCTGCATGTAATCTTGCATGACTGATACAATTTGACTTGCTAGAAACCTATTGTGCCGTACTATTAGGTGTAAATGGTCGATTCTCGTGAACATGGTCTTTTAAGGCCTCTCATATGGGCAAAAAAGACCTGCTCTGCCCGTCTGAGATTTTTTTGAATCTTAAATTTTAATATATAATATTAAATTTAAACTAAGAAAAGAACAACTTCATTTAATAACAATAATTATAATAATTATAACCCCGTTTTTGTGCTTAACAGCCAGCCTGCCAACCGTTGCTTTTTCAGTGCTGCAATTCGGCTATTTATAAACTGATCGGGTTCAAATCTCGAACAGAACAAGATTCCACAATGAGGCAACAACATGGCGTCACCATTTTGGCATAGTAATTTGATGTTCCAACCTGTTGTTGATCGTGGTATCATCTGTTTTTTGTTTATTTAAATTGCCTTTTGTTAGCACGATTAAATTGCTACGCACATTTTTGTGTGAAAAGTACACAATCTTTCAGGTGTTGGTTTTATATAATTTTGGATGGAAACAAAAACAATTCAGTCCCAGTTCACAAAACACAATTGGTAGCCATCTTGAAAATTATGATTTATATTTTCATGTTAGTTGACAAAAATGTGCATAATAATGAAAAGTAATCATCAGAATTTGATAATTGTTGAGTGGAACAAAACTAACAAACATGGCTACATTTGCTTCTCTGGGTTGATGGGGATTTCTGTGAATCGTCCTGGAATGTCAAAATGAAAATTTTCTGTAAAGAACATACAGTAAAGTCCAGAACCTTACATCGGACAGGGCAGAGACCCCGGACCTTACATTGTACAAGGCAGACACCAGGACCTTACACTGTACTGAGACCAAGACCTTACAGAGTATATATGCAGTTTACTGTATAAGGTCCTTCGTCTGTCCTGGGTCTGTCCTATACCATGTAATGTCCTTGGTCTGACTTGTGCGACATAAGGTCCTGGTGTCTGCCCAGTACCATGTAATGCCCTGGTCTTTGCCCTGTGCCATGCAAGGTCCATGGTCTGCCCTGTGCCATGTGAGGTCCTTGGTTTGCCATGTAACACATAAGGTCCTGGTGTCTGCCCTGTACCATGTACGATAATGGGTCTGCCCTGTGCCATGTGAGGTCCTTGGTCTGCCATGTAACACATAAGGTCCTGGTGTCTGCCCTGTACCATGTAAGATCCTGGGTCTGCCCTGTGCCATGTGAGGTCCTTGGTCTGCCATGTAACACATAAGGTCCTGGTGTCTGCCCTGTATAATGTAATGTCCTGGGTCTGCCCTCTACCATGTAAGGTCCTGGTCTATGCCATGTACAGTGTAAGATCCTGGTGTCTGCCCTGTACAATGTAAGGTCCTGGTCTCTGTCCTGTACCATGTAAGGTCCTGTTCTCTGCCTTGTATCATGTTCTGTACCACATAATGTCCTGAGTCTGCCCTGTACTGTGTTAGGTCCTTGGTCTGCCCTGTACCACATAAGGTCCTGTTCTCTGCCCTGTAGCATGTAAGTTCCTGGGTCTGCCCTGAACCATGTAAGATCCTGGGTCTTCCCTGTGCTACATAAGGTCCTAGGTCTGCCGTGTGTAACGTGTCTGTACTATGTGACAGCTCTAGATGTGTGCTATATTTGGCTGGTATAAAGCCCCTGTTATTTGGTGCACTTATTGTAAGCCCGCCACACACCAGACTGTCCCTGCTTCACTGCATCTAGGTCAAGAGCTGAGATCAACGTCTACACTTTGGTCTGCACTTGTCGCGATTAACCAACTCACATGACCTGAAGGTGCATCAGAAGAAAGCACAAAACGCAAAGTTTCTCAATGGTCGCATTGATATAAACCGTTGACCAGTCAGTGGTCAGATGTGGGGCATGCAGCTGGGGTGACCAATCATGTCTGTGCCTGTGCAGGTAGGCTAGGGGGACACTTCCTGTGTTGTTTAGCATTGGCGTCCTATATATGCTTTACAGAGAAAGGTGTGGCTGATTATGCTAGAAACAGACATATAAGTTTGGTGTAATTAGTTTTGGTTGACTTTCCTAAGGCTTCTCTGTTGATTCTGTGTGACCTGCGGCGCTGTTGCTGGTTTGTTGCAGGGCTGTTACTGGGTGGATTAATATAACTGTGGACTTACTCACCATAATCATATTGTAAAGTATAGGCCAGTTTGATTTAATTATTTTTTATGCGCTAATGTTAGTAAGTCATTTGGAGGTTTATTCGATGTATTAAGTCTAGATTAGCTACAGAAAAACAGGTTTCTAAAAGTTTATAGTTAAACTACCCAAGTGGATATGGACACAATCCATATGGTGTCAAAGATTGATGGTACTGTTTTAGATACTTCACAGTCTTCCCTTTAATCCTGACATTTGCTAAATTGCTCCGACCTTGGGGGGGTCAACGTAATTGGGAAATGAGGGGGAGCCCTGGGAACCCTGGATTTGGCGCAGCTCCAAGAGTTAAAAAGTTTAACTTGCAAACTGGGCAAGGAAGATTGGCAGACGTCATTGTCCAGCGGTTGAGAGGGTGGGTGGATTTAACAAGTTGACCAATAGTAAAGTGTATTGGGTATTTAAGCAATCACAGCGCTTCTAGTGACGGTGTCTGATTTTGGAAAACTGGGAGTATAAATACTCCGGAGGAGGGATTGCAAGGGCGGCAAGACTATTTTAAATTCACACTTAGGTGTGTAGTCATGCTGAATTTTAGGCATCCAAATTTTCAGTAAGGGTGGTCCTAGCGGGCCATACCTGTTTTAGCATTAGAATAAAAAATTTCCGGTCAGAATTTTCTTGTTAAATCTTCTAGACCTTAAGAGTCTGTATACATTTTAAGTGATGTTTACATTCACTACTTTTCTTTACGGTTTACAGTGATAGATATCTTCACTGTTATTTTTATTTGTCATCGTGAGTGATTATATTGCTACTATGTATGTAGCCGTCTGATGTACAAGATTAAAATCGTTTCGAACCTGGAGAACAATGCGTTGACTACACTTCTGTAGTACTCTATGTACTCATTGGTTGAGTGAGTACAAATTCAGTTATAAATCTCGACCTGGCAAGCGCAAAAACGACGGACAATCAAAATATCTTTCGTTGTGAGAAATGCCTCCTGGACGATTGCGTGCAACAAGAAGAGGGAGGCATGTATCTTACAATATGAGGGAAAGTAAAAGTGAAAGTAAACTTTTAGTGTGGGATTATAAGTCTATTCTATTACAGTAATTTTTTTCGGATACCTCTTGGGGACAAATAGAACAGCCAAGGACGGCTCTCATGACCTCTCAGGGTCTCTCAGAGTCTCAGGATCTCTCAGAGTCTCAGGGTCTCTCAGGGTCTCTCAGAGTCTCAGGGTCTCTCAGAGTCTCAGGGTCTCTCAGGGTCTCTCGGGGTCTCTCATGATCTCTCAGGGTCTCTCAGAGTCTCTCAGGGTCTCTCAGAGTCTCTCAGGGTCTCATGATCTATCAGGGTCTCTCAGGGTCTCTCAGGGTCTCTCATGATCTCTCAGGGTCTCTCAGAGTCTCTCAGGGTCTCTCAGGGTCTCTCATGATGTCTCAGGGTCTCTCAGAGTCTCTCAGGGTCTCTCAGGGTCTCTCATGATCTCTCAGGGTCTCAGAGTCTCTCAGGGTCTCTCATGATCTCTCAGGGTCTCTCAGAGTCTCTCAGGGTCTCTCAGAGTCTCTCAGGGTCTCTCAGGGTCTCTCAGGGTCTCTCAGGGTCTCTCAGAGTCTCTCAGGGTCTCTCAGAGTCTCTCAGGGTCTCTCATGATCTCTCAGGGTCTCTCAGAGTCTCTCAGGGTCTCTCAGGGTCTCTCATGATCTCTCAGGGTCTCTCATGATCTCTCAGGGTCTCTCAGAGTCTCTCAGAGTCTCTCAGGGTCTCTCAGGGTCTCTCAGAGTCTCTCAGGATCTGTCAGAGTCTCTCATGATCTCTCAGGGTTTCTCAGAGTCTCAGGGTCTCTCAGGGTCTCTCAGGGTCTCTCAGAGTCTCTCAGGGTCTCTCAGGAATTCTCCAGTCTTTCCGTCTACAAAGCATGTCTTGGGCTGAGAGAATTTGCACATGACCACAAATAAAGCAAACTATGCATCCGTTCTCTTGACATAAACTACAAATAAATTCTGTTCACTTTCAATTATGCAACATTAATTGCATCACAAATGTGTGCATCATGTTAGTGTCATACACAAAAATATCACAGAATAAGCGGGCAATAATAAAGGTGTTTTCACAGAATTCCCGTTTTTCCCACCTTCCCAGTTTTGTCATATTTGCACCACTGTGGATTCTCTTATTCTGCCTCTCTGCAGAGAGACAAGTAGATCCAGTATGTCTTGGGATCAGATCAGTCAGTTTGGAGTATTGCATCAAGATGTGTAATTTTAAGTGTTTACAATTTAGGTAATTGTCCAACGAAGAAAATCTTTTTCAGAAAAAGTACCATAATTGTTTTCTCACAATAAAACCATTAAATGTCCCAAAGCCCTAAATGTATTATATTGCAGAGCATTAAGGTTAGTATAAATGCTCTTGTGTCAATCAGACAGAACATAAATTGTTCCAAGGCATATATATAAATAACTGTTGTTTTATTTATTTGCATGTGGATAAGCAAATGCAATGCCTAACTTCTGCCTAAAAAAGGATTTTTCTGCAGCAAAATATAGGTAGAATTATACATACCCCATATTATACATACCTCATATTATACATACCCTATATTATACATACCCCATATTATACATACCTCATATTATACATACCCCATATTATACATACCTCATATTATACATACCTCATATTATACACACCCCATATTATACACACCTCATATTATACACACCCCATATTATACACACCCCATATTATACACCCCCCATATTATACACACCCCATATTATACACACCCCATATTATACACACCCCATATTATACACACCCCATATTATACACCCCATATTATACACACCCCATATTATACATACCCCATATTATACATACCCCATATTATACATACCCCATATTATACATACCTCATATTATACATACCTCATATTATACATACCCCATACACAGTTTTATTATGTTATTATTTATAACTCAAATAGTGTATCAGTGTGATTTACTCATTATTATTCTTCCGTGTGAGCCAAACAGCAGCCGCAACCAAATTACAACACTTCTGGTGACTATATTAATTTATTTCCATTTCTGCTGACTAGTAACTCGATAAGGCTCTGTAAATCGAATGAAATGATGGTTAAAAGACTGTAACCTGTTAGAACTTGGTCCTCATAGATTGGTAGTCTGCAGTTAATCCTCAGGGATAAACTAGGATGGCAGTTGATTTAAATCAACTTGTATTGGTGGAGTTTACCTGTGCGCATTGCAACATGAGTAGGTCAAAACAATGTGTTGCAGAAATAAGATTAGTAAGACCAGAAATATAAAATAAACACCATTTCCATGTTCTTGCATGAAATGGTAGTGCTGTGTTAAAATATACAGTAGTTGTGAACCCATTCAAGAAATCTGTTTAATAATAGTATTATTAATAATATTATTAATAATATTAATAATAATAATATTATTATTAATAATACAATAGTATCAAAATTGCCAGCTACAAATCCTTTAAAACAGTATTGTTGTTGCAACATCATTATTTGTGTTCCCCGACAGCCACATGTCATGTATCTTTTATTGGGTTTACACCTGCAGATGCTGACCAGATGACTCGTACATTGGCTCTTGCATTATAACCAAACATTGACGCACTTCCAAACACAGAAGATGAATAAATTGATGATTCTTCCTAAGAGCTTTGAGTGATGCCTCTTCGCTCCTAGCTGAGCTTAGTTTGGTGATTCAGGCTCGGTTTGACAAGCCAATTAGCTAAGCGTGGATGACAATGTCTCATCTCTGCTGGCAGTTGCCCTGCATTTCTCACTACACCCACATTTGATTAGTGGCGTCCTGCCCTCAAGGACAGCATTCATTTCAAATTCCAAATAATTAGTGTTGATGATCCGGAGCATTTGGCCACTGTTCTCTCCCATGCTGTGTAGTAATGACACTGACTCTGGGCAGATAACTTGCTTTCCAAGAATTAATTGGCTTATGCCATGTTTGCCTTTTGCAGCTTCCAGTATTCCCAATGTCTAATATATGGTGGGTATGGCTGTTTGAGGGAAGTGGGTTAAGTAGATAAGCAGGGATCATTAGTCACCAAACTAAATCTATCTGAATGTCCAGATTTTGTAGTTGCTCTCACTGATAGCTGCCATATTAGATGGTCAGTAAATGCATCCTGTGTCCACTGATTTTAATGAATGTGGGAGTTACAATGTGAACTTGATGGGTCATTTTATGAACATGGAGTGATTGTGCAAAGAAGTACTTATTGTGGGAACATTACATTTTTGTATGAACATGAAATCATTCTAGTGACATGTAGTCATTATGGACATATAGTCATTATGGACATATAGTCATGTTGGACATGTAGTCATTATGGACATGTAGTCATTATGGACATGTAGTCATGTTGGACATGTAGTCATTATGGACATGGAATCATAACATGAACACGGAGTCATTATGGACATGTAGTCATTATGGACATGGAATCATAACATGAACATGGAGTCATTATGGACATGTAGTCATAATGGACATGATATAAACATGGAATCATAATATGGATATGGAGTCATAATATGAACATGGAATCATTATGGACATGTTGTCATTATGGACATGGAGTCATAATATGAACATGGAATCATAATATGAACATGGAGTCATTATGGACATGGAGTCATTATGGACATGGAGCTATATATGAACATGGAGCTATAATATGAACATGGAGTCGCTTTGAAGTTTAACTCAAGTGTTTGTGTTGTTTTGTGCAGTGTTTCTGCCTGTCCAGAAAAAACATGCTCTTCTCTGCCGGTCACAAGCAATTTTTTTTTTTATTTTACATTCAACAAGCCACTCACTGACTAACTGGCATGGCATGTTGGCTGGCTGGCTGGCTGGCTGGCTGGCTGGCTGGCTGGCTATTTTTCCTTAAAATAATACCAGCATTTCTCTATCTGCCCACCAGGTAGACAATGTGCGGCTGGTGGATCGCTACAACACACGGAAGCCGATTGTGGGCACCCTCTATCTGACGGCCACACATCTCATCTTTGTCGACCCGGCGGGCAAGAAGGAAACATGGGTGAGTCACATGACAGGTCACATGATATGTCGCATGGGACAAGTGTTGAATGGCTTACACATTGCAGCTAAGTTTGCAGCGGGTAGATCAATGTTTTATTTCTGGGTACATGTCGTACGAATAAAGTCCCAGTGATTCTCAGTCGATGCACGGAAGGATCCCTGACATTGGAAGACAGAATCCAGTTTGTTTGGGCAACAAGTGACACGGAGCACTTTCCATTAATTTTTTTTTTTAAACAAAATTGTAGGATTTTACAAAAGACGCTGGTGACAAGACATAAATCAAAGCCTGTAATTTTCATTAAAACCAAATTGTTATTTTGTGCATAGTGTGGAATTGCTTAAGTGACTTTAATGGGGAAAATATTGCTTGTCTTTGCCCTACGGTAAATGCCATGTCACTCGAATGGCAGCTATTAGTGCGTGATTGTCAATGCACATGTCATTAAAGCCAATCTCTCCAGCTCGGGTCATTTGTTTTTCATGAATAATTGCCTAATTAAGTACAGATTACTTGCATTATCCTGACATTGCTGCTACAGGAGCACTCCAGGACGAGGTACACCTGTACTTACTTTGTGACCAGGGGATTGTGGGATTGATCCAGGTCACATATATACATGCATTATAGGGCTCTTCTATTCTACTAAAATTTTGGACTCGAGAAGCCAATGGCTTCCTTGTCCACTTGTCATCTGGGCCTTTGCCTTGGATAGCAGGCTTGTTAAGACTTGTTAAATCTTGTTAAATCAAATAAAACTATGAATGTTGACTATTCCCATGTGTGGTTTTATTTCTGAATCTTGTAAACCTTACCAGACACATCTAACTTCTAACAACTGTGCACCACCAACTGCATCATCAACTGTGCACCACCAACTGTGCATCACCAACTGTGCATCATCAACTGTGCATCACCAACTGTGCATCACCAACTGTGCATCATCAACTGTGCATCATCAACTGTGCATCACCAACTGTGCACCACCAACTGTGCATCATCAACTGTGCATCATCAACTGTGCACCACCAACTGTGCATCATCAACTGTGCATCATCAACTGTGCACCACCAACTGTGCACCACCAACTGTGCATCACCAACTGTGCACCACCAACTGTGCACCACCAATTGTGCATCACCAACTGTGCACCACCAACTGTGCATCACCAACTGTGCACCACCAACTGTGCACCACAAACTGTGCACCACAAACGGTGCACCACCAACTGTGCATCACCAACTGTGCTCCACCAACTGTGCATCATCAACTGTGCACCACCAACTGTGCACCACCAACTGTGCACCACCAACTGTGCACCACCAACTGTGCACCACCAACTGTGCACCACCAACTGTGCACCACCAACTGTGCATCACCAACTGTGCACCACCAACTGTGCATCACCAACTGTGCACCACCAATTGTGCATCACCAACTGTGCACCACCAACTGTGCATCACCAACTGTGCACCACCAACTGTGCAGCACCAACTGTGCACCACCAACTGTGCACCACCAACTGTGCACCACCAACTGTGCACCACCAACTGTGCATCACCAACTGTGCATCACCAACTGTGCACCACCAACTGTGCACCACCAACTGTGCACCACCAACTGTGCACCACCAACTGTGCACCACCAACTGTGCACCACCAACTGTGCACCACCAACTGTGCACCACCAACAGTGCATCACCAACAGTGCATCACCAACTGTGCACCACCAACTGTGCACCACCAACTGTGCATCACCAACTGTACACCACCAACAAAGAACTGCTGTTTTCAGGAGATGTTTACAACTTAGACTAACTGGTTAACTTAGACTATATCTTGCACACAGTGGTCCACACTACCTGGTAATAACCAAAATCGATAAGACCTACAAACCAACCCATATGATTATCTACTTCTGCTGTCTTACAGTACAAGCTGAAAAGAAAAGAGTCATTGGTAAACCATAGGAGTTTGCATGTATGGAACAAGATGGGTAGACTTTGCAGAAAGTACTCTTTCCATATAAATGCAGCTTAGGAGAAGATAGACCTCAATATGACTGCGTTATGCATACCTATCCAACTTTGGAAGCTGATAATCAGTGATGCTTGACGTAATTATGGGTGGTTTTCAGTAATCATCTCTAAATCTGTGCACAGCGTAATTCATGCAAAATGGATTTGCCTGCAATTACCCATTGTAGACTGCGCGACTTTGGCGAGTTGGGTAAATTAGCCGCACCAAAGGAAGCAGAGTTATTGAGTTATTCATGCAGAATCCATCAAAGACAGCTATTTACATGTATATGCTAATATTGATAATTTCATGTAAATGTCCATTCAGACATGTACCAGTCTCCAAGAATCTCATAAATAGACTTTCAGATTTCATTAATGAAATGGTCCACTTAAAAAAGTTGTCATCAATGGCAGTACCAGCTTTGTTGTAGGAAATGTTAAACATAAATCTAACTTTAAAGTTGCTTTGAAGTTTTCAAGTGGCGTTATTTGTCTGACAAGCCTCTATTTGTGCACATTCAGCATTGGCCTAAGGTGAATTTGTCAGGTGTACACCCAAGATAATTTATTTATTTATTTAATTTATTTATGGAAATCTTATTTATTTAAAGATATCTGCATTGGCGTAAGGTGGATTTGTCAGGTGTACACCCAAGATAATTTATTTATTTATTTAATAATATTATCCTGTTCTGTGTGCCAAATATTTCTTTTAATCCCAAATTCGAGACAGAAATTGGCCAATTTCCTGCCATCAACTGCTATCAGTGCATGACTAATTAATTTCTGACGGCTGAATACCAGGCCAGACAGTCAACAAGCATATACTTGATTAGTTGAGGCACCATGATTAATTATTGAAGACAGACATGTTTTATTGTTCATTCTTTGTCCAGAATCATGACAGCATTATGTACAATCAGCGGACAAGGTTGGGGTCAGTGGTCTATTTGGTCACCCGGAAGAGGGGAATGAATCTCAGAAAGGGGGCCAAGAGTTTATGAAGGGATTTTTAGTTGAGGAAGAATTCAAATTCAATATAGAAAAAATTCTTATCCCTAAGCTAAGGGTTTGTGCGTGGCCCAATCCTTCCATATATGCCACTGGTTTGGGTCTATTTTGTAGTTATCTAATGAACCTATAGCTCTGTGCAGTTACAAGCTATGGTTTGATACTTTGTTGTGTCAACTCGTAAGAACACAAGGATGTTGACATAATCTCATGAAAATTTATTCTGCTTTGAATTATGCAAAAGATTTTACAACTGTCAAGTTTTGATGAACTAAGCTTACTTGGTTATATTGAGTGAGTTCCTTGAATCATAATGGTCCTCCATATTTTTATTTCTTGGATAACAATCTTAATTTCCTCTTTTTCCAAGCCTGTGTCATATTTCACGATGTCAGTGTATATGAGTGCAGGTTTCCCTGGTTTCCTTACTCCATGTTTTGGTAATCAGTGTAGTAATCAAGACTTTGGCTCAATCTCGCCAACAGAGCAGTATTGCTGGAAACATTCTATTAAATGCCTAGATTGTATACCATGTTTCTTTGTATTTGTGATTTTACTTACTTACATATTCTGTTTGAACTCTAGTTGGTGCGTGCGGCTACTTAGTAACTTCCGCCATTCTGTACTGTCTCTGGCTGCGTTCTCTGCCGCCTTCCAAGAACTCCTCCCAGTTGGTTTTTCTCTCCCAGGTTAATGCTATGTTTGTGTTGTTATTCCCATCTCTGCTACGTGGGTGGCTGATTTGTATCTCTGTGTACACATTAAAATGTTCATGTTTGACCCAAGTTCACCGCATGGGTCCTGTAACCAAGGCACTTATCTCCTGCTTATACTGAGTGACTGGCTGATTAAGCTAGATTGACTGGGTGAACAATTTGAAAGCAGCACTTTGCTCAAACATTAGTGATGCTTTTACAGCCATGGTGACCTCAGGTGCAAATGTTAGTCAGGTCTTATATTTGTTATCAATTGGTTTATGGATCCGACGACCCGATATTTTTTCAGTAAAAAAACAAAACTTCTTTATGTTTTCATCGTGTCGTATTTTAACATGAAACATTTGGTGCTAAAAGACGTTAATATTATAATGTTGGCATTCATGTTGTTAAGTCTCCCATTTTCAGCTAGACACAATGGTTAACTAAATGGGTGTAGTATTTGCAGGAGATGCTTTAAATATATGTTATATTATATTTGAAAGTGACACATTAAATTTGTGTTATGTTTGCAGGTGCTGCCTTAAGTGTTTGTTATGTTTGCAGGTGCTGCCTTAAGTGTTTGTTATGTTTGCAGGTGCTGCCTTAAGTGTTTGTTATGTTTGCAGGTGATGCCTTAAGTGTTTGTTATGTTTGCATGTGATGCATTGAGTGTTAGTTATGTTTGCAGGTGATGCATTGAGTGTTTGTTATGTCTGCAGGTGATGCATTAAGTGTTTGTTATGTTTGCATGTGATGCATTGAGTGTTAGTTATGTTTGCAGGTGATGCATTAAGTGTTTGTTATGTCTGCAGGTGATGCATTGAGTGTTTGTTATGTTTGCAGGTGATGCATTGAGTGTTTATTGTGTTTGCAGGTGATGCATTGAGTGTTTGTTATGTCTGCAGGTGCTACACATGCACATCTCGTGTGCAGACAAGCTCCCCTTGACCACCTCCGGCTGCCCACTCCAGATCCGCTGCAAGAACTTCCTAAACATCACATTTGTCTTCCCACGGGAGCGCGACTGTCACGACATCCTTACTTCTCTGCAGACACTTTACCAGCCAGGTAGGTCCACTACCAGCCAGGTGGGTCCTCTATCGGCCAGGTGGGTGCTCTACTGGCCAGGTGGGTCCTCTATCGGCCAGGTGAGTCCTCTATCGGCCAAGTGGGTGCTCTACCAGCCAGGTGGGTGCTCTACCGGCTAGGTGGCTGCTCTACCAACCAGGTATGTCCTCTACCAGCCAGGTGTGTCTTCTACTGGCCAGGTGGGTCCTCTACCGGCTAGGTGGGTGCTCTACCAGCCAGGTATGTCTTTTACTGGCCAGGTAGGTCCTCTATCAGCCAGGTGGGTCCTCTATCGGCCAGGTGGGTGCTCTACCAGCCAGGTGGGTCCTCTACCGGCCAGGTGGGTGCTCAACCAGCCAAGTGGGTCCTCTACCGGCCAGGTGGGTGCTCTGCCAGCCAGGTGGGTGCTCAACTGGCCAGGTGGGTCCTCTACCGGCCAGGTGGGTGCTCTACCAGCCAGGTGTGTCCTCTACCGGCCTGGGGTGTCTTCTACTGGCCAGGTGGGTCCTCTATTGGCCAGGTTTGTCTTCTACTGGCCAGGTGGGTCCTCTACCGGCTAGGTGGGTGATCTACCAGCCAGGTATGTCCTCTACCAGCAAGGTGTGTCTTCTACTGGCCAGGTGGGTCCTCTATCAGCCAGGTGGGTCCTCTATCGGCCAGGTGGGTGCTCTACCAGCCAGGTGGGTCCTCTACCGGCCAGGTGGGTGCTTTACCAGCCAGGTGTGTCCTCTACCGGCCTGGTGGGTGCTCTACCAGCCAGGTATGTCCTCTACCAGCCAGGTGTGTCTTCTACTGGCCAGGTGGGTCCTCTATCAGCCAGGTGGGTCCTCTATCAGCCAGGTGGGTGCTCTACCAGCCAGGTGGGCCCTCTACAGGCCAGGTGGGTGTGTCTTCTACTGGCCAGGTGGGTGCTCTACCAGCCAGGTATGTCCTCTCTCTACCAGCCAGGTGTGTCTTCTACTGGCCAGGTGGGTCCTCTATCAGCCAGGTGGGTCCTCTACCGGCCAGGTGGATGCTCTGCCAGCCAGGTGGGTGTTCAACTGGCCAGGTGGGTCCTCTACCAGCCAGGTGGGTGCTCTACCAGCCAGGTGTGTCCTCTACCGGCCTGGTGTGTCTTCTACTGGCCAGGTGGGTCCTCTATCCACCAGGTAGGTCCTCTATCAGCCTGTAGGGTCCACTACCGGCTAGGTTGGTCCTCTACCGGCCAGGTGGGTCCTCTACGAGCCAGGTGGGTCCTCCACCGGCCAAGTAAGTCATCTACCAGCCAGGTGGGTCCTCCTCCATCAGGGGATGAAATATGTAAGTGTATAATAATAAATAAGTGTATAAAATTACAAAGAGAATTAGGGTAAATTACCTTATATCAATTCCAATTCCAATTGCATGCCAAATATAAATTCCAATTACATGTCAAAAATACCAATTCCAAAATACCAATTCCAATTATCAATTCTATATCAAAATATAAATATCTGAACAGAGCAACCATAGACATACTCAACGCCCCAAAATAACATCTGTTTTAGAGCAGCTTTATTTAATTTCTGCATATTATGGTACACAATGGCAAATAAATATAATATACGCAACATATTATATTTTATTGATTATTTGTATCAAATAATTTGAGTTAAAATTTACATGATGTAATTGAATAGTAATTTAAAAGTAATTAAAAATACCAATCACATTTTCACCAGTTCCAATTCCAAATACTTTTAAAAACAAAACACCAATTCCAATTACAATACCAGAGTTGGAATTGGCATTTCAATTCCAATTACAATGTAACTGACCTCAGGTCTTTTTATTAATTATTAATGTCACATTTTTGTTTTATAATTTACAAAACAAAAATGTGACATTAATAACTAAAACAGGCCTGTTCAAATGTGCATCAACCAGTTCGTATGTGCCTGGAGGAATGGCTTTCTTTTAACTTACCATATTCTACGTAATAAGCACACAGTACGCCTGAAAAAAACTGTCATGGAAACATGTTATGGAATCTGTTCCTATAAGTGTGCACCAACATTAATTAATTAGACAATAAACTAACTGTACTATTGGTGTCATTTGGTGACTAGTGTAGAACAACTGAGAATGCCAACTGTTTAACACCAGATGGCGAAATTTTTCAGTTGTTCTGTACTAGTCAAATTACAATAATTATGGACCCTGCTAATTAGGCTTCAGTAAGTAACTGGAGGCATGTATTAATTAGGCTCCAGTATGTAACTGGAGGCATGTATTAATTAGGCTTCAGTATGTAACTGGAGGCATGTATTAATTAGGCTTCAGTATGTAACTGGAGGCATGTATTAATTAGGCTTCAGTATGTAACTGGAGGCATGTATTAATTAGGCTTCAGTAAGTAACTGGAGGCATGTATTAATTAGGCTTCAGTAAGTAACTGGAGGCATGTATTAATTAGGCTTCAGTATGTAACTGGAGGCATGTATTAATTAGGCTTCAGTAAGTAACTGGAGGCATGTATTAATTAGGCTTCAGTATGTAACTGGAGGCATGTATTAATTAGGCTTCAGTATGTAACTGGAGGCATGTATTAATTAGGCTTCAGTATGTAACTGGAGGCATGTATTAATTAGGCTTCAGTAAGTAACTGGAGGCATGTATTAATTAGGCTTCAGTATGTAACTGGAGGCATGTATTAATTAGGCTTCAGTAAGTAACTGGAGGCATGTATTAATTAGGCTTCAGTAAGTAACTGGAGGCATGTATTAATTAGGCTTCAGTAAGTAACTGGAGGCATGTATTAATTAGGCTTCAGTAAGTAACTGGAGGCATGTATTAATTAGGCTTCAGTAAGTAACTGGAGGCATGTATTAATTAGGCTCCAGTATGTAACTGGAGGCATGTATTAATTAGGCTCCAGTATGTAACTGGAGGCATGTATGGTTGTTTCAGTAGAACTCGGTGAGTTGTATGCATTCCACTACATCTCTCCAGACATTGCGAACCGCAAGCAAGGCTGGCACCAGTTTGACCTGCAGTCTGAGTACCTTCGCATGGGATTGTCCAGTGACAATTGGACACTGACCCACATCAACAGGGAATATGAAGTGAGTTGGGCGATCACAGGTGGTGTTTTCTTAAAACTCATTCTTCAGTTGATTTAGACATAGATGTAGCATATTAATAATTATTAGTTATGATATATGTATGATTTAGCCCAACACAAATCAGGTTCAGTGATGTTCAGATTTGTAGTGTGTGAATAGTTTAAGCAGGCCTTGACATTAAGCCTTTGTACCTAGTGGCCTGTCGGGCGAGTAGATTTTATAAGTTACTGCCCCCCCCAAAAGTTATGGGCCCGAATTTTTTTAAATACATTGATAAAAAAAACAAAATGTTTGCTATACATTGCATTACAAGTCGAAGGATGCGAATTGGGCCGTTATGTATTTTGCCATTGCCCATGACAGACAATGTTGCTACTGGAATCGTTTGAGAATTGGATGGCCCTGTTGAAGCCACAGCGGGTTGCATTTTTTACAATCCTTATTGTACTTCTTGCTAGGTGGCGCAACATGCTGATGAGGTGAAATTTATCTCTCCGTCATCTAAGTCGTTTTCTCCAGCTTTGGATATGTATGATGACAACTGGTGATACTGTATGATGGCTAACGTTTTGGAGAACCTCTGTGGTGCCTGAATGTTTGGTAAATCCCGAACGCACTCTTTACATTGACCAATTTATTGAGTCGCTTTGCTGACCGTTCAGCTCGAACGATCATGGCACACCCGCCTGACATGGCTGCAAAGCCTGTTACGGCAGATGTCAACGCGAGGTAGGCACCACGCTACCAAATACACTATCAACACGTTAGACAATCGCACTATACTGACATCTGCAAGTCGCTGGGAACATTGTATCAGTGTATCAGTTAAACAGACCGTCAGTCGAACATTAGAAATGTGCTACTAGCCGTTTTGCAGAGATGTCGTGACTGGAAACATTACCTAACGTATACATTATTACATAACGTATACATTACCTGAAAAAATGGGAGAACCCAAAAGTAGAACTGCATTGTCAAATGACGACCAAAGCGATATGGGCATAATAACCTTAAAACTCATTGAATTACTCAAGGAAGAACATGTGCTTACATAACTGAGATGCGCACTTTACCTCCATGAAACAGCAAAAACAGACAAAATTGACGGTTTAAACAACCAGATAATCAACCTGATAAGCCTGCTAAAGAAAAAAGAGGAATGCATCGCTGTACTAGAAACCAAAATGCAGATAATGGAAGAAAACATTGATCATCAAGAACGGTATTCCCGAAGACCAAACATGCATATTCACGGTGTTCCTGAACATGATAACGAAGACACAACAACCATCGTAATGAGTGTGATCAATTCAAAGATGTCCTTCAAACCACCACTAGAGTCCAGTCAGCTGGAACGCACTCACCGTGTTGGGCCCAAATTCGATCAGCAAGATTGAGTTCACTCCCGCCCTATTATTGTCAGATTTAAGAGCAAGAACACACGTGACGCGGTTCTAAAAGCGCGGTTCCGGCTCAAGGGACACAATGAACGGCATCGTGATGCAAGAATCTACATAAACGAAGATTTAACTGTGTGCCGTGCCACCCTAGCCCGGGAGTGTCGTGCACTGAAAAGGACAGGGAGACTAAATGACTGTTGGACCGCAAGCGGAAATGTTAGGGTGAAAGACAATCAAAACAAAATACTCCAAATCAGGTCTGTCGCGGATATCCAAGACATTAAATAGACACTTCAAAACGGGTGCGCCGATCTAATTGGCCGGTCAAAATGAACAGTGTATCTTTTGTGTTTATCATTTTTGTTACCTACATGTTCTTTTTTTTTAAATTGCAAGATGTGTAAAGATTCATCTAGAATTTTATGTTCTCTTTACAGATTATCAAATTGTTACGACCATCCTTCGGTCGATGTTTCATGTGTATATGATGATTACAATTTCAAATGTTTACAATTGTTTCTATATCTCCCTTAATATATATATATTTATTTAAACAATGTTTAAAGAAATTATGTCCACCATATATATTTTTTTACTGTCAGTCACTGCATCTATGCAAACGTTTCATGGCCTTCAAGAGGCTTGTGATTTTCCTCCTGTTAGTTGCACTAAATCATATTCACGTATGGTATTTCTGTGATGTTTGCATGGGGCCAACACACCCCATTTTCTGTCTTCCTACCACTACACCTCCACATAACTTGAACTTCCCTTAATGAACTGCCATTGAAACGCCGATCTTTTTTATTCAATAGCTAAAAACAATAATAAACATTTCAGTATTCTAAGTTCTAACATACAATCAATTAATGCAAAGTTTAGTGAACTCGAGGCATTTGTAAATGACTTATCTTCCTTACATTTCAAATTTAGTATAATGTCTCCAAGAGAGCTGGTTATCTGACACAGATGACTTATTATTAATACAATTAAGTGGATATGACTGTATATCCCAAGGAAAAAGCTGCAGCAATAAAGGTGGATTAATAATATATAATATAGATCAACGATTTAATTATGAATTAAATATGAAATTAAACACGTATAGACAGTGGGAGGGGCAAATAATACAAGTAAATGGAGGAGGCTTACCACAGACGATCACTATAGGAAATATATACCGACCTCCAAGGCCATTAAATGAAAATTATAATGAATTTCTAAATGAATTTATAACAGTCATATCATCTATGCAAAATCGTAAAAAAAATAATCTTATTCTAGCAGGGGACTGTAATATAAATATGCTAAAAATAAATGAGTAAGAACATTGTAGCAGGTTCTTTGACATGTTAACTTCATTTAGTCTCTTCCCCCAAATCACTCTTCCCACCAGGTTTACAACCTGTAATGGCACAGTAATTGATAATTTCTTTTGTAATTTAACAAAATATATATAATTGAAAGTACAACATGAATATTAATTAAAAAAATTCTCTGATCATCAACCGTATTTCATAATTATGGATACTTCTCTGAAAAAACAACATCCTACAAAATTCATAGAAATTAATATTCAAAACAAAAAGGCAATGTTAAAAGTCAAAGAGGATTTAATCTGTACTAAAATATATGAGAAACTAGACATAAGTCCAACGGCTGACACAAACTGTAACTATAACTTTATCGTAGATGAAATCAATCAAGCTAAAAATAAATATATGATGAGTAAATTAGTCAAATTTAATAAATATAAACATAAAAAGTCTACATGGATAACTCAAGGTGTGCTAGCCTTAGTACGACACAGAGATAAACTTTACAAACAAATAAAATTAACAAATCCTGATTCTCCAGAACATGAAATGTTACTGATTAATCTAAGAACATACAATGTTATATTGAAAAGGAGCTTTCGTATAGCAAACAATCATATTTTGAAACACGTCTTAATCAATTAAAATTTGACATAAAAATACTTGGAAAACTATAAATGAAATCCTGTCTAAAAGTAAAACTAACAAATCATTTCCTACATATTTTAAAGAATCAAATTCTATTATGACAGATCAATTGGAAATTGCAAATAAATTTAATGCATTTTTTACTAATATAGGGAATCATCTGGCAAACGATATTAAATACAAAGGCTTCCATGATCATTCGTATTATTTAAATAAAAAAGTAAACTCTGTTTTTACATTTAAAAAAATTGAAGAGAATAATAAATAATCTACCCAACAAAAACAGTTATGGATTTAATGGTTTTTCCACCAAACTACTAAAATTAATTGAACCTGCAATAACTAAATCTTTAACATTATTAACAAATCAAATATTAACCACAGGAGTATTCCCTGATAAATAAAAAATTGCTAAGGTTATTCCAATTTATAAAAAAGGTGAGCCAACAATATTTAATAATTATAGACCCATATCTCTTTTTTTTATCAATTGTCAACTTATTTAAAAGACTCCAAACTTTTCTTTGACCCACGCATTCAACGGAATATGTTACACTGGAATTAATAGATAGGTTTACAACCCAAATGGATCAGGATGAAATACTCATAAACATATATTTGGACCTTTCTAAAGCATTCGATACCGATAACGTTATTATATAATTCATTAATTGTACCACACATTAATTATTGCATCACTCATACACACACACACAATCAGATATGATATGATTATTATGGTGTTTGTCCCCTCTTTTTTTTCTTCTCTTAGAAACATTATATATGTTTGACCAACTGATTTAATTTTATTTTATTTTGCAACGTGGCTCCTCGACAGCGACTATCAAAGTCTTAGAGGAGTCTCCTGACCCTATTTGTTTGTTTACCTTAATATATACCATGTTTACTTACAACCATATACACCTGTATTATTAAAAATTATAATTTAACATGGACATATATGTATTATGAGAAATATATGATGGGTCAAATAAAAACATTTCTTCTTCTTATTGAGTTACATTTAGTTATACTCGAAAATACGATGGGTGAAACCTGACACTGTATATAACTATGACTTACAATTGGGTTTTATTTTTTTTAATATAAACTTTTGGACTGAAGTACAAAGTTACGGTAAACTTAGCTATTTGCGCCCTAGTGTGTTAGGCGCTGTCGTGACACCTAGTGGACAGTCCGTGAACCAGTCAGTTTATATGAAATTGGTTTGTCAAAGGGCCGAATTGTGATAGCCGATATGTATCGCGCAGAAGAAAATGCTGTAATATACTGCTATACTGGTAACACTGCCCAACACTATATGTAAAATATAGGTGTACGCAATGCATAAGCTTCACAAAATGTCCGCATGTCGACACTAGTAGCGACACCGTGTGGACTTTTCTGTGAAGCTCATACATATTGATACAAGATGACAACTATACGAAGCGACAACACGAAGTCAGATGAGATGAAAATTTTTTTTTATTGTAATGCGGGGGTGGATGGGAAGGACACGCGATTGAATTGATGACCTGTGGCTATGACCTATCATATAAAAACGATCTGAAACTGGTGGCCCACTGGGCCAGTAAAATATGAAAACTTGATGCCTGAACTGGCCCAACAGCCCAAAAAAGTGCCTAGCCAGCGGGCCAGTGTTAATGTCGAGGCCTGGTTTAAGTGCAGTCGGTTTAAGTGCAGTCGGTTTAAGTGCAGTCGGTTTAATAAAAGAGTGCACTTTTATTAAAACTATTATTAAAAATAATTGACTTTGATTGTTTGCCGGGGGAAGCAAATTGAGAATACCTTCTAATCTTATGTTACAGTATATTATAGACCCAAACCATTTCAAATCAAATTCAAATCAAATCAAATAATGTCATGTTATTCCCTTGTGTACAATATTAAATAGGTAACTGACTCCATCCTATTAATTACTAAAATTGTACAGAGAGGTTAATCATAAATAGTACATTATATGTATGCACATATACATACATATACACACATGTATACATACATGTACATAATATTATACATACATAGTATTACATACATACAGACATATACATATACAGTCATCATTCACTCTGCTTGCAATAACTTTCCAACAACGTTTTCCTATAATATGCTTTAAAATAGTTCAATGATGTAATATTATTTATGCTGACATTCAAGGAATTCCACAGCCATATATAATCAGTGATGTAACCCTTCTGGTAGTGAATGCATAGTTTCTAAAAAAAATGGTTTTGCCTTCTTGTGCAGTATTTCTTTGTATACATTACAAATAATTTTTGGATGTTTGACGGCAATTCATTTTTATAATTCAAGAGGCAAACTGTCATTGCATTTTGAAGCTGTTGGCTTTAACCAAATCTAAATGCTAATAATTCAGAACATTTAAGACTAATACAATGTTATGCCTGTGGTGCAGCGGTTGGTGGGGTGGTCACATGTGTCGGTGACCGGTGGCGAATTGGCCCCACCTTTGTAGTTATTCCAGTTAGAGCTAGTGTATTTTTAAGCAGGTAGTTGTATTCATAGACTGCGTGATAGCATGTAGGGCATTATGCTATTTGGTTTAAGGGTGTTCTATGACAATAGTAATGCCATTGTTTCTTTTATTTGTTCTAGGAATACTGCTACTGCTTTGTGTGGGCTCTATTGAATCCGACGTCCAGGAGGCTCGCATGGGGCGTAGTCAGCCTGGCGTTGGGTTGTGGAGCCCACATTTCTTTGTCTTACATTTCTTTGAAAGTGGGCTTACCCTTAATCCCCACAATAAACGTCATTCATTTGGCCTTTTCATATCTCTATATCTGTGTTGTGTTGTTGATTGCATAAACAATGTTATGCCTGTGGTGCAGCATTAGATATGGAGTACTGTTTATGCTGTAGATATGTGATACCTACTCGCAGTACCTGTATGTGCCTACGGGCGTACCCACTCCTGTGCTCATGGGCAGTGCAAGGTTCCGCAGTCGCAGTCGACTACCCGCCCTCTCCTACTTGCACCGGGCCAACCAGGTGAGACAGGCAAACATCACAGTCTCACTGGTGGATTGATGTAGCAGCGTCTTGTAGTGTGTTGCAAGCTGTGCTGTGATGTTAGAGTCAGTGCTTTGTGTGGATGCTGCAGCATGTGTCTCTGATGCAGGAGTGCTGTAGTTGTGTGATGCCGTGTTGCTGGTTGGCATGTGTCTGTGATGTATGTTGTAGCTGTGTGATGCACAAGTGTTGTAGCTGTGTGATGCAGGAGTGTTGTAGCTGTGTGATTGACGAGTGATGTAGCAGTGTTGTGGACAGGTGTTGTAACAGTATGATACAGGAGTGTTGTAGCCATGATGCATGGGCGTTGTTGCAGTGTGTTGCAGGAGTGTTGTAGCAGTGTGATGTATGAGTGCTGTAGTAGTAGTCATATGTTGCTTGTGTGCTGTAGCTGTCAGATATCTGAGTGTTGCAGCCATTAAATGTGCGAGTGTTGCAGCCATGAGATGTGTGAGTGTTGCTGCCATGAGATGTGTGAATGTTGCCGCCATGAGATGTGTGATTGTTGCCACCATGAGATGTGTGAATGTTGCAGCCGTGATATGTGAGTGTTGTAGCCGTGAGTTGTGTGAGTGTTGCAGCCATGGTATGTGAGTGTTGTAGCTGTGAGAGATGTGAGTGTTGTAGCAGTGAGATGTTTGAGTTGCAGCCGTGAGGTGTGTGAGTGTTGTAGCCGTGAGACATGTGAGTGTTGTAGCCGTGACATG
This sequence comes from Lamellibrachia columna, assembly GCA_963662155.1. NCBI lineage: Eukaryota > Metazoa > Annelida > Polychaeta > Sabellida > Siboglinidae > Lamellibrachia > Lamellibrachia columna. Next base: position 40,019,616 of record OY759274.1, read on the forward strand.
CGTGAGTGTTGTATCCATGATATGTGTGAGTGTTGCAGCTGTGAGATGTGTGAGTGTTGTAGCCATGTGCTGCGGGAGTGTTGTAGCCATGTGCTGCAGGAGTGTTGTACCATGTGCTGCGGGAGTGTTGTAGCCGTGTGCTGCGGGAGTGTTGTACCAGTGTGTCGTGTGTTGCAGGCTGCTCTGTGTCGCTGCAGTCAGCCCCTGGCTGGGTTCAGTGCCCGCTGTGTAGAGGATGAGCAGATGTTGCAGGCGATCCGCCGCGCCAACCCAACATCTAAGTTCATGTTTGTCATCGACACTCGACCCAAGGTTAGTGATGCAGACATGCCCAGGCAATGTAGGGAAGGGGAAGAGGAAAAAGCACATTGGTTAATGTGCATTGCATTGTGGGAACTGCATTGCATTGTGGGAACTGCATTGCATTGCTGGAAATACACTGCATTGTGGGAGCTACAAAGGTCACAGTAAACATATACACATGTGCCTGTATATATATATATATATATATATATATATATATATATATATATATATATATATATATATATATATATATATATATATATATATAAATATATATATATATATATATATATATATATATTCCCAAGTACATATGTAATGAATTGACATATCAATCTTACAGATAAATGCGATGGTGAACCGGGCCGCAGGAAAGGGCTATGAGAATGAAAGCTTCTACTCAAATATCAAATTCCAGTTCTTTGGGATTGAGAACATTCATGTGATGCGGAGCAGTCTGCAGAAACTACTGGAGGGTGAGTGACTACCCGCCTTGAGCCCCTTGACAACAAGATATTAATAAGATTTTGACAAAATTGGTATTCATAGCACCAAGCTCGAGATGAAGTCATTGGCTTATCGACAGTCCAACAATGTATATAAGATATTTGTCAATTTAAAAAAAATATATTCACACTGCTGTCATTAACACGATCAGTAGAAAATTTGTTCCATTCATTTATCGTCCTCTTTGAAGCATGAACACCTACATCCAATCTACGCTGTTCTGTTACTAATGCTGGACCATGTCCTCGAGTTTTTCTACCTTAATGAAACCAGGAATATGTATCAATTTGTCATACAGAATGTATGTATCAATTTGTCATACAGAAACTAGAACACAGTACAGCGACATTTTTAATGTCGTAAACTTATGTATTAATAGATGTGTACTCACGTGAACGTTTTGTCTGTGAAAGCATACATATGAAATAATATCGATTGTACTTGGACACCAGGTAAATCAGAGTTCTCCCAAGCAGCAGTGGACATGATTGGAGAAGCTTAGGTCTACACATTGTGCATCATGGAGATAATTATTATCTATAGCTACTGAAGCCTTTGGTGTCCTGTGCCAAGTCCACACTGTCCAGTGTTATTTGACAATGGCATAGATAGTGATAATGAAGTCTCTGAAGGGACCTTATCAGTGGGTGATAGATAAGTTTATATTCCCAGGGTTTTGTGTAATCGTGTTCATTGGATAATGTGATAGGGAATGTTACGGCTTTCTCTCTGGGTGTGTGAGATGTAGCATTGTTTACAGGCAGTAATCATTGAAATAGAAAGACAGAAATAAGCCTACTCATGGGTGATATTAGAAGGTTTACAACACTAAGGTGTGGTGTGTGTCACTCATTTATGGAGGTGGGGCAATGTGGAGTGAATAAAACTGTTCAGGCTTCTTTAGCCAGACACTCATTTATGCGGGTGGGGCAATGTGGAGCGAATAAAACTGTCCAGGCTTCTTTAGCCAGACACTCATTTATGGAGGTGGGGCAATGTGGAGCGAATAAAACTGTCCAGGCTTCTTTAGCCAGACACTCATTTATGCAGGTGGGGCAATGTGGAGTGAATAAAACTGTTCAGGCTTCTTTAGCCAGACACTCATTTATGCGGGTGGGGCAATGTGGAGCGAATAAAACTGTCCAGGCTTCTTTAGCCAGACACTCATTTATGGAGGTGGGGCAATGTGGAGCGAATAAAACTGTCCAGGCTTCTTTAGCCAGACACTCATTTATGCAGGTGGGGCAATGTGGAGTGAATAAAACTGTTCAGGCTTCTTTAGCCAGACACTCATTTATGCAGGTGGGGCAATGTGGAGTGAATAAAACTGTTCAGGCTTCTTTAGCCAGACACTCATTTATGCAGGTGGGGCAATGTGGAGTGAATAAAACTGTCCAGGCTTCTTTAGAGCTAGACACTCATTTATGCAGGTGGGGCAATGTGGAGTGAATAAAACTGTCCAGGCTTCTTTCGAGCCAGACACTCATTTATGCAGGTGGGGCAATGTGGAGTGAATAAAACTGTCCAGGCTTCTTTAGCCAGACACTCATTTATGCAGGTGGGGCAATGTGGAGTGAATAAAACTGTTCAGGCTTCTTTAGCCAGACACTCACTTATGGAGGTGGGACAATGTGGAGTGAATAAAACTGTTCAGGCTTCTTTAGCCAGACACTCATTTATGCAGGTGGGGCAATGTGGAGTGAATAAAACTGTTCAGGCTTCTTTAGCCAGACACTCATTTATGCAGGTGGGGCAATGTGGAGTGAATAAAACTGTCCAGGCTTCTTTAGAGCTAGACACTCATTTATGCAGGTGGGGCAATGTGGAGTGAATAAAACTGTCCAGGCTTCTTTAGAGCCAGACACTCATTTATGCAGGTGGGGCAATGTGGAGTGAATAAAACTCTTCAGGCTTCTTTAGTCAGACACTCATTTATGCAGGTGGGGCAATGTGGAGTGAATAAAACTCTTCAGGCTTCTTTAGTCAGACACTCATTTATGCAGGTGGGGCAATGTGGAGTGAATAAAACTCTTCAGGCTTCTTTAGTCAGACACTCATTTATGCAGGTGGGGCAATGTGGAGTGAATAAAACTCTTCAGGCTTCTTTAGTCAGACACTCATTTATGCAGGTGGGACAATGTGGAGTGAATAAAACTCTTCAGGCTTCTTTAGTCAGACACTCATTTATGCAGGTGGGGCAATGTGGAGTGAATAAAACTCTTCAGGCTTCTTTAGTCAGACACTCATTTATGCAGGTGGGACAATATGGAGTGAATAAAACTCTTCAGGCTTCTTTAGTCAGACACTCATTTATGCAGGTGGGACAATATGGAGTGAATAAAACTCTTCAGGCTTCTTTAGTCAGACACTCATTTATGCAGGTGGGGCAATGTGGAGTGAATAAAACTCTTCAGGCTTCTTTAGTCAGACACTCATTTATGCAGGTGGGACAATATGGAGTGAATAAAACTCTTCAGGCTTCTTTAGTCAGACACTCATTTATGCAGGTGGGGCAATGTGGAGTGAATAAAATTGTTCAGGCTTATTTAGCCAGACACTCATTTATGCAGGTGGGGCAATGTGGAGCGAATAAAACTGTTCAGGCTTCTTTAGCCAGACACTCATTTATGGAGGTGGGGCAATGTGGAGCGAATAAAACTGTTCAGGCTTCTTTAACCAGACACTCATTTATGGAGGTGGGGCAATGTGGAGTGAATAAAACTGTTCAGGCTTCTTTAGCCAGACACTCATTTATGGAGGTGGGGCAATGTGGAGTGAATAAAACTGTTCAGGCTTCTTTAGCCAGACACTAATTTTTGCAGGTGGGACAATGTGGAGTGAATAAAACTGTTCAGGTTTCTTTAGCCAGACACTCATTTATGGAGGTGGGGAAATGTGGAGTGAATAAAACTATTCAGGCTTCTTTAGCCAGACACTCATTTATGGAGGTGGGGCAATATGGAGCGAATAAAACTGTTCAGGCTTCTTTAGCCAGACACTCATTTATGGAGGTGGGGCAATGTGGAGTGAATAAAACTGTTCAGGCTTCTTTAGCCAGACACTCATTTATGCAGGTGGGGCAATGTGGAGTGAATAAAACTGTTCAGGCTTCTTTAGCCAGACACTCATTTATGCAGGTGGGGCAATGTGGAGTGAATAAAACTGTTCAGGCTTCTTTAGCCAGACACTCATTTATGGAGGTGGGGCAATGTGGAGTGAATAAATGGCTGACCATGTCATGGTATAACATTTGTATTTTATTGTTATTATTTTTATTTATAATTACCTTTACTGACATTTTCTTTTCTGCCCAACCCCAACTGGTCTACATGCATTACTGGTCACCATTTTCTACATCTGACACAGGTTTGGTCACCAGAATCATAGTGGACACACACTGGTACAAGTGTCAAATTCTTGACCACTTCTGTTGACCATCTTATGGTTTCAGTGTGTGAGCTGAAGAACCCGTCGATGTCATCATTTCTGTCAGGGATAGAGAACAGCGGGTGGTTGAAACACATCAAGTCTATCATGGACACTTCTGTCTTCATTTCTAAGGTACACACCTGCACATGATGCATGTGTTTAGAATAATAATAGTAATGATAATAATAATACTAATAATAATAGTAATGATAATAATAATAGTAATAATATTAGTTGTAATAACACAGCTGCATTTGTCTGCGCTATAAATCTGGCAGTTGTGGCCTTTCAGAGACGAATTACAAAACTAAAATACATTGTAGTTGTACATGAATCTTAGATAAAAGAATGGATATTAAGACTTTTAAAACATTAAAATAATATTGATAATAAAAAAATTGACATTAAAATACTAGCTAAAATTTAATACTAAAAAGTTTCTTGTCATTGAGATAAATTGTTTACATTGCTCTTGTGTGCGTTTTAGGCAATTGAGCAAGGCCTTGTGTGTGTTTTAGGCAATTGAGCGAGGCCTTGTGTGCGTTTTAGGCAATTGAGCGAGGCCTTGTGTGTGTTTTAGGCAATTCAGAAAGGCATCAATGTGTTGGTACATTGCACCGAGTGTCTTGTGTGTGGGTGTTTTAGGCAATTGAGCGAGGCCTTGTGTGTGTTTTAGGCAATTCAGAAAGGCATCAGTGTGTTGGTACACTGCTCCGATGGCTGGGATCGTACGGCCCAAACCTGCTCTGTGGCTTCACTCCTGCTGGACCCATACTACCGCAGGATAGAAGGCTTTCAGGTCAGTTGGATGAAGATACAATTAAAAATAGATGATTGTTGTTAAAACTTAAGTCACTTACCGTATTCAACCTATTAAACTAATTAGCCATGATTAGCATATACCCCGTTTTTTAATCAGCAGGATCCATAATTAATGTAATTTGTGTTGAACAACTGAAAAGTGTCGCCATCTGATGTGAAAAAGTTGGCACAACTTTTCAGTTGTTCTACACTAGTTACCAAATGACACCTAGTGTTAAATAGTTACCTTGTCTAGAGAAAAAAATGTTGGCGTACGCTAATAAGAACAGATTCATTGACATTTTTCCATGGCCCAATTGTTTTTCAAGCGTACTGTATGTTTATTCGGTTGAATATGGTACATAGGATCTCAATGTAAGGTGGTCTAGGATGTGGGTATTTTTAAATTCCATTCCAATGATGATTGTACGCATATATTACAGTTTGTTTTTATGCATCTGTCCGCATATCATTGCTTGATCTGTTTTACTTGTTTTCACAAGTTATAAAACTGTGCGTTTTGATCTAGTGTATTTCTATTGCTGATGTATTATTGATAATATATGGCAATCAGTTCTTTTGCCTTTTTACTGTTGGGAATTATACGGTATGTTTGGACACACAAATTCACCTGGTCTGTCCACACTGTCATTGCGTACTTAGAATACTAGACCATGTTATTAATATACTTTCAAGTACAATGAACAATCTTGGATCTGGCGCTATATCAAATAAAATATAGTGTTATTTTATTATTACTGAGGCCCGTTTGCTTGCTGGAAGTGCTGGCCATCAACAAACGTTCTCCGCTATGTCCTGTCTTGTACCATCTTGATGAGTATAACCCATCGTCTTAATTTCCACTTCAAGGTCTCTCTGCCAGATGTTTCTGGGCCGTCCTCTTTTCTCTTCACTTAGAGGTTCCATGTGAGTGCATCTGTTTCTGGGACATCCTCTTTTTCTCTGCCCTTGGGGGTTCCATGTCGGTGCTTCTTTGGCGATACTGGAAGGGGGTATCTTACAGTGTGACCAGTCCACGTTCATTTTCTCATCCTGATTTCCTTCTCCACTGGACGCTTTTGGGTCATTTCCCAAAGGGTTGTTGCTAACTTTGTCAGACCATTTTGAATGAATAATTCTGCAAAGTCTGTATCCTATTCAGTGTTTGTTTTGTCATTCTCCATTTTTCCAAGCTGTATAAACTATAGCAAGTATTAGCAACATTGACTTGACATTTGAATTAAATATGCACTGTCCTTACAGACCCTCATTGAGAAGGAATGGCTGTCATTTGGACACAAATTCATCGATCGCTGTGGCTTTCTTGGTACCGTTGACACCCGCGAGGTGTCGCCGGTGTTCACACAGTTCCTCGACTGCGTCTGGCAACTGATGCAGCAGTTCCCACGGTCGTTTGAGTTCAACGAACAGTTCCTTCACATGCTTCACGACCACGTCTTCTCATGCCAGTTTGGCACGTTCATTGGCAATTGTGAGAAGGACCGCATCGATCTCAGGTGTGTTCATTGGTCATATGAATTAAAGGTAAAAGGTCTGATTATTTTTGTCATAGAACCATGTTTTATAGTATAAACTATATCTGTTTTAACATCTTGACTGGTCTTTTAATGAACCACAATTTTTGGCGATTTTCTGTTTATGAATATTGGCCTCGCCATCAAGCAGGCAATGATACTTAAATTGAAACATTCAAATTAAACTTTTGTATGGAAACACTACCCCTGTGTGAGTTACAAGCTGATCAAGACAATACAGAGAAATCACAAAGTTTATTACCCCACTGAATTGACAGTGGGTGTGATAAAGTTGTGTGTGTATGTGTGTTTGGGGTAAATGAGTAGGGGTAAGGAAGTAAATGATCAGGGTGTAAGTGATCAGGGTGTAAGTGATCATGGAATAAATGATCAGGGTGTAAGTGATCAGGGTGTAAGTGACCAGGGTGTAAGTGATCAGGGAGTAAGTGATCAGGGTGTAAGTGATCAGGGTGTAAGTGATCAGGGTGTAAGTGATCAGGGAGTAAGTGATCAGGGTGTAAGTGATCAGGGTGTAAGTGATCAGGAGTAAAAGCACACACCATGTGTTGTGATGTACTATTTTTGGAAAATAAAAATCTAATTAAAACTGTTTATTTTGAGAGCATGTTTATGTTAGGGTCACACTATGCCTTGTTGATTCCTTTTTGGGTCTAAAATGTGATATATACATATTGTTTAAATGGCAAGCAGTTCACAATGTAAATGTGTAAGTTGCAAAACAAATATTTTTTCATCTTACATCATGAGTATTTGCAGAGCGTTTCCATTGCCAGTATCAATGTGGACACTGTGGATATAATATGGTTTATCTTATGCTAGAATATGTTTTAAAATAGAATTGACAGATATTTGATAAGGGTGGGCTACACATAGATGAGAAAATTGTTGGACTCTCGATAAGCCAATGGCTTCCTTGTCCACTTTGCCATCTGGAACTTGTTGTTTGGGATGGCAATCTTGTTAAATCTTGTTAAATTTATAGACTCCATGAGAGGACATACTCCCTGTGGGCTCACCTGTCCAAGTACTCAAGTGACTTCCTCAACCCCTTCTACCAGCGTGACCTGGAGCTCACCCAGCCGATCCTCCAGCCCGCCACTAATCCACAGAGTTTCAGGTACACTGGTTGCGGAAAAATTCGGTATAATTAATAGAATATGCCGTTTTCACAAAATATGATGATGAATAGCCATATTCCGAAACGCACCCAGTCCATTTTTACCATTTTAAGTAAACAACGAAAGAAAAATGGATTGAGCCTGTTCTGAGAAAACATCATTCAACTTAGATCGTTTTGAAGTATTAAATATATTTCTGGGCTCGTTTTTTTTAAATTTGCCAACTTAGCAGGCTCTGCACACACGGACTGAGCACAGATTGAAAAACCTATCAAGTTAACATGGCAGACGTACAGCTGGACAACAGGGATCAGTCATTATCTCGTTTGTTGTAAAAATGGACTCAGCACATTTTGGAGTCCAGCTCTTCAATTGTGTGCAGACAAATTGTTAGAAAAGTTGTTTTTTTTGTAAAATACTTACGATTATAGAACAACAAAAACACATTTCGTGAAAAGTTGCCAGCACATAAAATTGCTATGGCATGTTTCAAAGCCTCACTGCATGGAAAGACGCAACACATTTAATGTATAAATATCATGGAACCATTTGATGACCTTCCAGTCACGATTAATGCGAATAGTTGCATACGTTTTCATCTAAAAAGTGAACCGTGTTGTATGTTTACATACACAGTCACTGATGTGTTGAATTGGTCACGTGACTAGTGTTTTATACCAACATGTCTCACAAACCCGTTTATGCATCATTTTTCTTAGAGAAAAATTATTGTCGGATTTTTTTTAAATTCCAAGGGCCGATATATCTAACACGAAATCCAGTGAGATCTCAAAAGTTTCCTATTTTTAGCATCTAACGATAAGCTTGTGTGTTGCTGCAGGTTCTGGCGTGGTCTCTACTGTCGCTTCGACAGCGGTATCCACCCACGGGAGAATGTCTACGATGTTGTACGAGCGCTCAAAGATCACACGACTTCTCTCCAGGATCACTGCCAACTACTGGAGAAGGTCTGGTCAACATATCTTCACTTTTCTCAAACTACTGTTCATGTATAGGCAGCCCATCAGACACAGGAGGCCTGCTTTTGTCCTGTGCAATTTAGACATTTGCAAATTTTAAATGTTGCATACAGGATGTTATTTATAAGTTATCCGTTCTATCTTAGAATGTTTGTGTCTTTTGGATGAAACACTGAAAGCCGTTGGTCCGTTCTATCTGGTGTCTATGCCAGGGGAAGTAAAACCCCCACAGGGGGTAAATGTGTAACCTGTCATGGACTCTATAACACCCACAGATAGGTACTGAGTTAGCTACTGCCAAAACTTGCTCCGGTAATGGAGCAAAGTGCCATGAACGTCGTTTGTAGGCGGATACTAACATTGTATATGATGTTATCATTATCATTTGTAATCATTTGTGTGTGTTTTTGTGTGTGTGGGCATGCATGTTTTATCCATGTCTGTGTGCATGATGATGTTTAGTGTGGTCACTGAAGACTCACAATTACAGTTTCTTTGACGTTTTGAAGCTTTGAAAATTTCATTCATCCCACGTTGCCACAGCTCAATCGGCTATGTAAATGAGCACCTTGCCACAGACAGTCATGGATATGTGAACGAATAGTCTCCGCACAGTAATTGCAGCATGGCTGAATGCTTCCCAGAGAAGTCAAGATGCATGGTGTTGGAATGAGCAGGTCTGCCAGAGGGTGTAGTGTACTGTGCTTTGAGCAGTTGCAAGGACTGGATACCGCTGTGTGTAAGAACTTTCCTTTACCTTTGGGTGTTTCAGAGGATTGCGAGTCTGTGTAAACTGCTGGGTCATGGCGAGGACCAGCTACAGGTTGCGATGCAGAACCTCAGCTCCTCCGAATCCATGGACTTCCGTGCGCTCCTCCTCAACGAGTCACGGAAGGCACCGGAGGACGATGGTGTCAATCAGCCCTCGCAGGCGGGGAACCGACCACCACACAGGTAGGGATAGATCATTGTTTTAATTCTGGAGTCCATGTCATATGAATAAAGTGCCGGTGATTTTGAGGATTTTTTAGTTTATGAATAGGAAAAGCAGCAGAATACGCACGTGTCAGTGACGGAAGAATCCCTGGTGATGAAGGATCCCCGGTGCACGAAGGCAGAATCTGGTTTCTTTGGGCGACAAATTATCGGTAGCATCATTTTGTCAGGCAAAATTGTAGGATTTGACATAAACACTACTTCAGATTGGCAATAAAAAAAAAATTACAGTGTACAGTTTTTAATAAAACCAAATCGTTATTATGCACACAGTGGGGCATTACTTGACTGACTTTTACCATTGGTTTCAATGGAAAAAATAAATAGTGGTCTTATCCCAGGTGCGAGAGTGATGCAGAGTCAGGCTTCGAGGACGGCGGGTCATCACTGACGTCGAAGTCAATGAATGACGTCACCATGGAGCCTCTGGACTTGGACAGTCTACAGATCTACCAACTACTGTTGGAGCTGCAGTCGGTTGCGGTCGAGTGGAAGTCATTCCGCAAAGTACAGAGTTGTCGCTGTGCAATGCCGTTTGAGCATTTCACAAAGAAGGTGCGTTAGAGTTTGTGTAACGTTGTTCTACCTCCAACTGACATCTGATAATGCGTTCTTTTGATGTATAGTCATTAGAGTAGAATTCGCCAGTGGGTGGAATATGCCAGTTTTTGAAATATCTTCTTTTGTTCCTTGTATCTTTTCATGCATGCTGTTCTATGTATAATTGTGTTAATTTTAATTTAATTTATGCATTCTATGTAAATCATATTGAGCTTTCAAATAAAAATGTGCTATAATTTGTGCAAAATTGTTTGTTAAGGGTAGTTAGTCCTATTAGCATTAAGTTAGCAGGAAATATAGTAACATTTCGCCGTTAACTCACTTATCCTCCATAGCTCCTCAGCATATTAATCCAACTGTTTTACAGCTGGAATTGTTAAACCGACTAGATACTGTCTAACCCTTTTGTTTTGGTGCGCTGCTGAGCTTGGGTTTCCCGAGGATTTTAGCACAATAGAAGTTCTTTATTGCATTATTGTATATACAAATTAAGTATTATTTTTTATTGTGTTTATCGTGAATATTTTGCATCTGTAATGATGTGTGATGTCATGTACTTTCAGTATCACTGCTGGTCCTGTGGCAACATCTACTGTACACGATGCATTGACCGCATGATGTCGCTACCGGGCCACCTATCCCAGCAGGCCGTGCATGTGTGCAAGGCGTGCTACAAGGACATGAAGCAGTCTCCGTCGGCATCAGTCAACGACCTGCAGCAGCTGCAACGACAGACCAAGACACACTCCAACACCACAAGGACGACATCAGTGAACTCGGTGTAGACACTCCAACACCGCAAGAACGACATCAGTGAACTCCATGTAGACACTCCAACACCGCAAGAATGACATCAATGAACTCCGTGTAGACACTCCAACACCACAAGGATGTCATCAGTGAAATTGGTGTAAACACTGCAACACTGCAAGGACGTCATTAGTGAACTCGGTGTAAGCGCCACAAAGTACACCACGCGGATATCATTAGTTAACTATTTTGCTGAGCTGCTTAGAAAACATGTGAACATCAGGTTCATTTATCCGCTTGCCAGGAAACCTTTTAGATTAGTTTTAAGTCAGTCTGTGGTGTCACCATTGGATGTACATCTGACTCGTTACACTTTCCCTGTGGACCTGCTTATCTAGTCAAGTTTTTAAAGGTCCCTTCTCGATCCGATTTTTCGTTCGTCTCATTTCCTGAAAAATCGAACATGTCTGAACTACGACATGCTGGCTTGTTTGTGCAAATCTGTCATTTAATTTGTTATGAAATCATCAAACTATGACATTAGTTTTGGTCTGACCGAACCGAAAAAAATGGCAGATTAGCTAGTGTTGCAAATATGTTGGCTCGAGGCGAAATTCACTCTCTCAACTTACCCGAACTAACGGTCAAAGTCAATTCTTTTGATCCTTTTAACAAAAGTCTGCACTTTTTTTTAATTAAACCGACTAAAATATGAACTATTTACACACTACAGATTTGAACAACAATGAACTTGATTCACGATGAGCTTGAATTTAAACCCCCTCCCCTGAATATTTCTAGTTGTCATAGCTACACCAGTAGTGTTAGTTTGTATAACTTATAATGTTTAAATTTAATAAAGTAATCTGTGATGTGCTATTGTTTATTGCTCCAGTTCTGTAGGTTTTTCCAAATCTAAATATTTTATTCCAATATTTCTCATTAGAATAACTGCTAATGATTTCATATTCTAAGTAATGACATCTTCTCATATGGACATCACAAAATACAATTAACTTGTTTTTTTATTTTGTAATAATTGTTATGAAATTAAAAGGATTATCATGTTTCATAATTATTATGAAACCAATAGTTACTATGAGACCAACATTTTTTTACGAAACCAAAGGGACTTATATTAATGCATCAGATTAATATTTTATTAATCTGATGCCTTACCATAAGGCAATAATAATAAATAATGATTTTAGGGCAATAGAAGTATTTAATTTATATATATATTATATTATACAATTCTTATTCTATTTGAATTTGAAAAAATATGGTTCTTTGTTAATATCAGTAGTTTTATGTTGTCGAAGTAACTATTACTATTCAGAATATGTTACAAAAAGTGCTGTTTGAATAATGTTTGTTGTCTACTTTGCAACGAATATTACTGTGAATACAGATTTCAATTTACCATTATTATGTATTTGTTGGACTATGAAACTGTAATCTCTCTAGCTCAAAGCGTACCTTATTGTTACGTGTTCGTGCCACAAATCTTGTACAATTTTGAATGCTGTCAGTGACAAGATGTTGTATTAGTTTACTTGGCTTACATAACTTTGTGGCTCCCGGAATGGTTGTGTGTGAAGCTGGCTTTCTTTGTCTTCGTGTATATTGACTTTTAGAGTTTAGTCAAGATATAGTTTTTAAATTGTACATATTATAATTAAACTGGATTGTTAATGTGGCAACTTCCTGTAATCATATTATGCGAGTTTGAAAACATCAGTTATAACTGTATGTTTGGGTGCAACTTGTTGCCCGGTTGGTGCGAATTGTGACAGTTTGCGTCAAGTAATGATATAAAAATATTATTAAAGGAAAACTTGAATTCAGGTTTTCACTTGTGCATAATGTGTATCTTTTCACACATAATACATTTTCTGCATCCTGATTCAGTGTAGATTAGTTACATAGGCATCACCAAGAAGATAAATGATAAGATTCAGCTGCAGGTGAACTGTTTCAATAAAATATAAATTTTTTATACACATTGTCACATAAGTCACGTTTAACATAGGTTTCAATAGAAAATTTACTACTGTAGCTTTTTTTACCTAACCTTGTCACACCATTATTCAGGAGAATTCTTGAACAGAAGACAACTACTGTAGCTTTTTTTACCTAACCTTGTCACGCCATTATTCAGGAGAATTCTTGAACAGAAGACAACTACTGTAGCTTTTTTTACCTAACCTTGTCACGCCATTATTCAGGAGAATTCTTGAACAGAAGACAACTACTGTAGCTTTTTTTACCTAACCTTGTCACGCCATTATTCAGGAGAATTCTTGAACAGAAGACAACTACTGTAGCTTTTTTTACCTAACCTTGTCACGCCATTATTCAGGAGAATTCTTGAACAGAAGACAACTACTGTAGCTTTTTTTACCTAACCTTGTCACGCCATTATTCAGGAGAATTCTTGAACAGAAGACAACTACTGTAGCTTTTTTTACCTAACCTTGTCACGCCATTATTCAGGAGAATTCTTGAACAGAAGACAACTACTGTAGCTTTTTTTACCTAACCTTGTCACGCCATTATTCAGGAGAATTCTTGAACAGAAGACAACTACTGTAGCTTTTTTTACCTAACCTTGTCACGCCATTATTCAGGAGAATTCTTGAACAGAAGACAACTACTGTAGCTTTTTTTACCTAACCTTGTCACGCCATTATTCAGGAGAATTCTTGAACAGAAGACAACTACTGTAGCTTTTTTTACCTAACCTTGTCACGCCATTATTCAGGAGAATTCTTGAACAGAAGACAACTACTGTAGCTTTTTTTACCTAACCTTGTCACGCCATTATTCAGGAGAATTCTTGAACAGAAGACAACTACTGTAGCTTTTTTTACCTAACCTTGTCACGCCATTATTCAGGAGAATTCTTGAACAGAAGACAACTACTGTAGCTTTTTTTACCTAACCTTGTCACGCCATTATTCAGGAGAATTCTTGAACAGAAGACAACTACTGTAGCTTTTTTTACCTAACCTTGTCACGCCATTATTCAGGAGAATTCTTGAACAGAAGACAACTACTGTAGCTTTTTTTACCTAACCTTGTCACGCCATTATTCAGGAGAATTCTTGAACAGAAGACAACTACTGTAGCTTTTTTTACCTAACCTTGTCACGCCATTATTCAGGAGAATTCTTGAACAGAAGACAACTACTGTAGCTTTTTTTACCTAACCTTGTCACGCCATTATTCAGGAGAATTCTTGAACAGAAGACAACTACTGTAGCTTTTTTTACCTAACCTTGTCACGCCATTATTCAGGAGAATTCTTGAACAGAAGACAACTACTGTAGCTTTTTTTACCTAACCTTGTCACGCCATTATTCAGGAGAATTCTTGAACAGAAGACAACTACTGTAGCTTTTTTTACCTAACCTTGTCACGCCATTATTCAGGAGAATTCTTGAACAGAAGACAACTACTGTAGCTTTTTTTACCTAACCTTGTCACGCCATTATTCAGGAGAATTCTTGAACAGAAGACAACTACTGTAGCTTTTTTTACCTAACCTTGTCACGCCATTATTCAGGAGAATTCTTGAACAGAAGACAACTACTGTAGCTTTTTTTACCTAACCTTGTCACGCCATTATTCAGGAGAATTCTTGAACAGAAGACAACTACTGTAGCTTTTTTTACCTAACCTTGTCACGCCATTATTCAGGAGAATTCTTGAACAGAAGACAACTACAAAAATCCAGATTTAATGAAAGAATGTTTCAACTTTATTACACATGTAAATAGTAATTTAGCTGCTGCAATGTGATATACATGTGAAAACTGTACGAAAGAACTACAAACACACCTATATTGAGTACAGGTAACGTCAAAGGCAAACAGCAAGCTCATGTATAATGCACGAAACACATAGTTTATACCACATGAATCTTAAAATGATAAGATAAAGAGCAAAAGAAATGTTTTGAAGCACTATAGCAATCAACTGTGCACGAGAAAAAATATATATATGCTATCACACATTCTTGAATCACCTGTGGTGTATGTATACATCAAACCCCAGTGGAAACCCTAAACAAAAATATTTGTGTTTTAACTCCCTAGCTTGCAAAGCCGTTAACGCAACTGGAATTTAGTTTTACATCAAATAATTAATGTACAAATATGAATATCTAATATTGTCTTAATTAATATACAAATATTCGGTGCATTTGTAATTAAAAACACTACACTTGCAAAGCCGAGTTAAATCTTAGCAATGCACCTCACTGGTTGGCATGGCAACTGGGACGAAGTCTGGTTCCACGTTTATTCATGTGGCTCCACCTGGGATGATGTTCACAAGGATGTTATCACACAATTTATAACAAACAACTAAGAGCTGCCTCTGAATGTTCATAGAAACTATATCTCTACTGTCCATGACCAAACGTAACAAAATATAGTGTCAAACACCATCATCTTAAACAGTACTAAAACTGAACAACATTCCATGTGATAAATCATCAACATTCAAGGTTCAGTCAACATAAAAGCACTCATACGTGCATGAAGCGATTTGGATTGGTACAATAAAATAAATTTTTCATAGATTAAAAATTCAGAAGCACCACTGTTTGAGGTCAAACCAAAACCATGCAGTGAATGTCCCTGGACTTCCTACAAGTTTCACATTTAACACCCAAAAGCAATATCAAAATCAAGCAGCTAACAAGAATGCAACTAAGTGTCCTGCAAACTTAACACGTTTTTATTTATTTATTTTTTTTCATAGAACAAACGTAACAGTCTTGTCTACCACATCAAAACTATGCTACAATCATTGAAATACCTTTTCAATTTGTACACCAAACATGAGCAATTTCACATGTCGCACAAAGAAAATAGGTTGAAACACCAGCAGAAAGAGGCATTAATGCACTTAATTACTGCAACACCAACATTTCTTGATACATTTATTTAATGATTTTTGCAGTCAACATATTTCTAATATGGCCGTAAAGGTGTCTTATGCATATCAACACATACATTTTGAATCAAATGCGAAACCTAACGGCAGTGAATATAAAAGTCTTCGCAGTGACTATTATCTTTAGTGAAGACCACAAGTTTGGTTTCTTAATGCGACATTGGTCCAGCCAACATGATCATACACAACTTATAGGGTATTAAATACCGATATACTCCCATTTCCACCAGGTGGCGAGACTGTCTGAATAGCATTGCACTTTTGCGCAGAAATCCTGGCAGGCATTTTAAATTTGAATCCTAAATAATATGGGCAACTTTAGATCAATGTTGTGATTAAAATATAAAACTAGTTACACTAATTAATAACTGTTACCAACATAAACCATTAAAAATTTTACAGATGTTTTTAGACATCACCACATAATTTTACAATCATTTCTAAACATGTTATTTGTTTTCTGCAATTTAATTATTTACACCTTTTATGACGAACACATGCCTTTCTCACGTATTGCCGCTCCATGGAAAGGAACTACTTTGCGCTGCGTAAAATGTACTAGAAAACGGGAATTTGTGAGACACAGAAAATTAATCTGTTAGACAGACTGCCAACTAGCATTATAGTCTCTGGATTATGCAACACTGTCATCTTGGCAAAACTAATTTGCCATATAACAGAATAATTTCAGATCGAGACAACGAACAAAAGACAAAATGTGATGAGATAAATAAAGACACTGGTAGAAATGACAAATTACATTATGGATATAATGTGTACAACAGTTTGTTGATGGTTACTCCACCTGGAGGCCAGTCTGAAGACGTTCACAGTTTGTAGACGAAACGTCACAAAAAACTAATTTTGATTGCGCACCAATAAAAAAGGATTTACATTACTAGCCTTATGAATCTTCTCTTTATGATACAACAGCTTTATGATCAAGTAAAGAAACTGAGTTGAGTCGATGATGACTTATTATACAGGGTGCATGTGTCTACTACAAGTTAGACACTCAATATCTTGACAGAAACATCTTAAATATCAGAATGACTTGAACGTGCAGAAGCTCAATTGGTGCCAACAGTTTGAGATCGCAAATATGCTATAAAAAGCATCATATACCCAACATGCTCCAGTGATGCTGAGATGCTAAACAAAGCCACTATAGCAATAACTTAATAAACAATTTTACTACAAATAAGTAAGGTTCCCTGCCCGTTGAAGGGGAACAACAGAAAGTAAGCAATGCATATTGCACTGTTTCATTACAAAGTAACAAATTTGAGTAAATAATGTAAAATAATATTATAAAATTGGGCGGTGGAATATACAATATGTGGAAATTATAGTATTTAAAGTATCTGCTTTTTGCATACCCCTACGGGATAGTTGCCTTTGGATCAATGTTGTGATAAGTATCCTTTTGCTGCAAATAATTATTGGATAATTATCTTGTAATCATTAGATAAACAATTCATGTGCCGGTAAGTGTAGTTTTCAATAGTTTATCAGCTCGACACATAGTTACATGCTTCATTTGTCAATTAGATTACAATTTGTTCTACCTAGGTATGTCTATGTACTTCATTTAGGCAACAGTAGTAGAAAATTTTCTTGCAAAGGTTGTTTCTTTTGGTATTGGTCTAAACATGTGGTAGTTAACTAAAGCCAGGAGTTTTCAGGAACAAGTGAGTTCAACAAATACAAAAACGCCAATAAATGTTAAAAAAGCAGTTGCTACGGCCAGGAGCAGATTACCAATGTAAACACAGCCAACATAAAGACTGACAGTTCCGACGTCTTCTGTGTACTACATAAAACAGCGCCGTATCAAACAGTGCCACACCAGACAGCACCACGTGAAAGTGTATTTCATAAAGTTCAATCTAACACTTGTTTAGCAAGCTGAATGATTGTGAAGACGCACTTGGACATCAGGAGCCATGGCAGGTGTTGAGCAACACGTTGCAACATAGAGCATCATAGCCAAGTTCTAGCAGCACACTGTTTTCGTGCTCTATAGCGCTGGTTGTGAGGGCATCACTGCCGCCCCCGATTTCTGCGTCCCACACTAGAGGGCTGCTGAGTGTGCCGTTCAGACCATTCTCTGTGCGTGGTGCGTCCTTGCACTCGAGGCCATTCTCCCAGTGGAGGCCATTCTCCATGTGAAGTCCGTCTCCGCAGCGAAAGCCATTCACAGCAACAGAAAATGGCGATGAGTCTGGAAAGAAGATAAACAAATAAACAGTAAAAGCTAATATACAATGTAGTTACACAACATTCCTGGAGACCAACGGTGTATAAAGTAGACATCTAATAAACAATGTAGCTATATGATGTTGCTGGGGACCTATAACAAGTATAAGGTAGAGCTCCAATAAACATTGTAGCTACATGATGTTGCTGGGGACCTATAACAAGTATAAGGTAGAGCTCTAATAAACATTGTAGCTACATGATGTTGCTGGGGACCTATAAGCTAGAGTTCTATTAAACATTGTAGCTACATGATTTTGCTGGGGACCTATAAGGTAGAGTTCTAATAAACATTTGAGCTACATGATTTTGCTGGGGACCTATAAGGTAGAGCTCTAATAAACATTGTAGCTACATGATGTTGCTGGGGACCTATAAGGTAGAGCTCTAATAAACATTGTAGCTACATGATGTTGCTGGGGACCTATAAGGTAGAGCTCTAATAAACATTGTAGCTACATGATTTTGCTGGGGACCTATAACGTAGAGCTCTAATAAACATTGTAGCTACATGGTGTTGCTGGGGACCTATAAGGTAGAGCTCTAATAAACATTGTAGCTACATGATGTTGCTGGGGACCTATAAGGTAGAGCTCTAATAAACATTGTAGCTACATGATTTTGCTGGGGACCTATAACGTAGAGCTCTAATAAACATTGTAGCTACATGGTGTTGCTGGGGACCTATAAGGTAGAGCTCTAATAAACATTGTAGCTACATGATGTTGCTGGGGACCTATAAGGTAGAGCTCTAATAAACATTGTAGCTACATGATTTTGCTGGGGACCTATAACGTAGAGCTCTAATAAACATTGTAGCTACATGGTGTTGCTGGGGACCTATAAGGTAGAGCTCTAATAAACATTGTAGCTACATGATGTTGCTGTGGATCTATAAGGTAGAGCTCTAATAAACATTGTAGCTACATGATGTTGCTGGGGAATTTAACCGAGTTTATTTGGCAAAAAAAACAAGTGATAATAACGCTTGCCAGGACACCTGTGATAACTAGACAACTAATTCAGGCATATGGTATACATACGTATATCTTATTATTTATTAATATATATATGCTGAAATGCAATTAAAATTTTCTCAGTGTATGCTAGAAATAACTAAGAGATAACTGACACAAACTGAAAAGTTTTTAGCCTGTTATATGCAAATTAGTATTTTTGATACACTGAACAATACACCATGTAGCTATACCACATGGTTGATACACCACATGGTTGATACACTACACGGTTGATAACCACATGGTTGATACACCACACAGTTGATACACCACACGGTTGATACACCACACGGTTGATACACTACATGGTTGATACATCACATGGTTGCATTACATCATTGGGCACAGTATAATAGAATTATATGAATACATTCTAACAAGACAACATGGCCAAATACACACTGCCATTAGTCAATTCTGATTGGTCAATCCACATGAAAACATCCAATATTCAGGGTGTGTTACGGGCTTCCAGCTTAAATTTTGTTGCAAAAATACCAGTTATCCCACAATAGTTGGCTTAAGGGGAATCCATGGAGAGATGGCATCCAGACTAGGAACTATCTAGACATTCAGCCATTCAATGGATGGAACAAAAACTAGACCAGCGACCACTTTTTAGAGCAAGGAAATTCATTTGTTAATCCAAAATACGTGGCTTCAACGTATATTATTAATTAATGTAAAATACGACATTTCAAGGGAAATAAACCACAAATGTCATTCTGAATCTAAGCCTCAAAAGGTGACTTTGGAGAGTGGCCTGGTAGTTTTAGGGGTGGCTACACCTACGAGACTATGGAAAAAGCCTGGGATATTGACACACAATGTTGAAATGACATACAAACAGGAACACATGCTCAACGGCTAGCAACATTTTCGACCAGATATAACCAATCCAATATCCGCTTTAGTGAAAGCATGTGACTAATAAAGCCTAGTCTAAGTTGAAACTGTCCACAAAGTCGAAGTCAAATTATTTTATTCAGGGATATGTTCATGTTAAATATTAACAAATGGGGACAGTTGCTGAATCACACAGATTCTCAAACATGTAAAGTTGAAGTCTTTGACACATCACACAGATTCCACAGAAAACATGACAAGATTCTGTGAAAAATTAACAAAAATACTATGATGTAAAGTGACAATATTAGAGGTCCTTCCTTACAATTTTTTCACTCATGCCATTTAAAAAAAAAATCAAACCTATCTAGTATCCACTACGACATGCTGGCTCATTGCACAAATTTGGTATTTAGTGTTGATGAAATCATTAGACAAACTGTAAAAAAATTTCTGAAAAGATCAGGTCAAAATTCGGCGAAAAAAGGGCAAAAGTGGTCTGGCTCAATGTATTGTGACAGAACTTAAGAAGGCTACTCACATTTTCCCAAGTTACCCGGTCTAACGATTGAAGTCCATTCTTTTGATGGTTTTAATAAAAGAACACACTCTTATTGAACCGACTGTGCATATAACATAAACTATTCACGTGCTACAGATCTAATGAATCGATGGGCTAAATGAATTGATGGGCTAAATGAATTGCAGAGGGAGTCTTAAACTACATTTTCATGTAACTCTGTCTAGTCTGTTATGCCACAGTTGAGAAATGAGGAAAACAAACAGGTAGGGGCACACGTAAACCAGTGCTGGGTGAATTTAGAAAACATTGTACCTTCATACAAAGACAGAATAGCAGCGTTCCTCTTGCCGTCTGCTCTGGCTGTAACCCGTGGGAAGAACGACGGGAGCCATAGGCTTGACCGACAGAGCAAGGACATCTGAGTATGGCTCCTGTCCACCACAGTGTCCAGTGCACTCACACCGCCACCTTAAACAGTATCTACACCCAGCCTCCCGATAACCAGAAGCATTGTTTCTACGATCGCCTGCCAGGCACTGTGGAGAGATATCACTGATTGGCGGAGATACAAGAGACGGCGGGTGGCAGTCGTCTAGTGTTTCACAGTGGGGCTGTTGTGCCAAGAGAAGGGGTGCGTCGCACTCGGGCGGAGGGTAAGTGAACAAGTCTGCAACACAGGCAAAGTACAATGAACCGGGCGGCTATTAAGCCGGTTTACACACCCGATTATTTCCCCAATTGGTCGGCTGACAGTATAAGAATTGGATGAGTGAACACCCCAGAAGGACCGAACAACAAGACCAATTTGTGGCTACGACTGTGCTGTTCAAATTGGAGCTGGGTCTAATTTGACCGATGGTCGGTTGTAATATTTTAGCATTGGCCAATCAGTGACTGCCACGACCGACAGCTGGTGAACCCATCTTGACCATTCACCAAAGCTCAAGTTCTGACTGGCCCAAGTCAATTGTGTTTACACACACTGCTCGTCTAAACGCACACAATAATCAGCTGCGTTGCCATCCAACATGTTCGCCCGACCAACTGAGGCACACAGTGCTCATTTGAACCAGTCTATCTAAAGGTTATTTATTTGAACTTTTAAAAATAAAATCTTGGCTTGGAAGCTAACAAACTAACCTGAATATTGGATGTTTTGTCATGGTAGAAAAGCAGATTAAAGTTAAAGGGAAGGGAGCGTACAACGACTTTCATTTAACTGACACATAACTAGTTGTTAATCTAAATTAACATTATACTTCATGTCTGAATCTTTATTGCTGCAGCATATTTACCATTAGAAATTGTATAAAACTGGAATTATGTGTCTTTTACTGCCGTACATCTCTCTCTCTCTCTCCCTCCCCGCTCCTCCATTCAACTTTCGTCAGGTTTTAGCATCATTTTAAGGTCTTGTTTTTACGGGTCTCCACTTTGATGTGCCGTTCCCGTTCCCGTTCCCGGTGAATACACACACCAGAACATGTGAATTCACTTCAGACCAAACAAATAAAACGTGCCTAGAGTGGCTTTGTGTGCAACAAATGGATCGATTTTACCACAAATTTTTTTTGTAAAAAAAGCAGGGACTTTTCGTCCCCAAAAAAAATCAGGAAAGCGGGATTGAGGGGAAAAGCGGTACTTCCCACCCATGAGCGGTAACGTTGACACCTAGATGTTAGATGTCTCCTACGTTACTGTTGCTATATCTCACCTGTTCTCCTCATGCGCTTGCACTCAGCCACTCCTCCACAGTCCCACGATCGCTTCCGACCCGCCACTCTAGTCACGCTCACAGAAATGTCATGTGACAATGTGACATCACCAACGCGGCTATAGCCATTGGTGACGACTTTGTCCGATTCTGAGACTTCCATCTCGCAGTCGCCATTTTGTTCGGAATTGTGCAAGGCTGACGTTTCCATGACAACGGCAGTATTTATTTGCTGAGTTGTCGTTGTGCCATTTATCGGTGTGTGCTGTTTCTGGGTGGAAGCGGAGTGAAGGAAGCGAGCACACTCCTCCTGCCCACAGCTCGCCGCAAGTTCGGCTGGGGTCAGGCCGCCATTGTTGCAAATACTAAAAATTGTACAAAACACAATATTTAGGTTCATACACAGACAAAATGACATCATGTTAAACGTATATATATGCCCTGCCCTGTGCATGATTACAAATAAATATGGCAACAAAGTCATATATAAAGAATTAACATCTGAAACAAAACAATAGGTGCTCTACCAAGGAAGAAATTACTGCGTAGCGGCATTTTTCTCAATGAGTCTTTTGTACGAGTTTTTGTGCAAAAACTGACAAGATGTAAGTTACATAAATGTAAGGGTTCCATGAAAATTCAGATTCAGTTGGTGTTTCAAAAAAAAAAAAAAAAAAAAAAAAAAAAAAAAAAAAAAACAGGTGATCAATTTATACCAAAATGTATAACAAACTGATTAGTAGTCGTTACTAATTAGGTGAGTGTATCATTCATTTTGTTTTACCCATCTGGTAGAGCCACTGTTTGTCATGATTCTTAACACAGGGGTTACATGAAACGTGTCACCATATTTTGCCTGCCAACTGCCATGGCCATCAACCTGATACACCACCTAATGTCCAATTTGCAATGGCGGACAACTGGACACTGTTAACTAGTCTTTGTTTTGGGCCTACGCACATGTAAGAGCTGCTGAAACATAACCATTTGCAACTAAAATTAACAATATCATGCTAGTGATTTACTAGGAAAAATTGGTTGAACACACAGCATAAATTTCATGAGCCGCGCCACACCAGTTGTTAAATAACCCTGTCACGAGGGCAGTAATCTGGCAATATTCGCTCACCAAATGAAAATCTATTTGTAAACACCTAATCATATACTTGCCAACAGGATATTGGCACACTGCTTGCATCCAAACTCAACCTACGTATTAGTCCCTATCTGACACAGCAGTGCATTTGATAGAAGAATTAATGAAAATTCTTCTAACAAATGTTTATATGCCCACTAACTGCCTTTAATAAGTCACAAGGCAATTTAGGTTAACCGAATTTAGAGAACTGCGCAGGCGACAGGCGTTTACCAGTTAACTACTAGTTAACACGCCAGCCCACACTTAAACAGATACTTGACTAGAATATTCCACTTTTGAAAAAATAAAGTAAACCACTACCATGATATTCTAGATTGTAGTTGCAAATGATTAGTTTTTATTAACTCTTAGCCCCCAAAATTTTTTGCTTCACTTTAATATTGTACCATCTATGATAGACCTAACTAATCAATGCAACAATATTCTAAGTGCCAACTTTAATTTACAAGACATGATCTTCTTGCGAGCAATAAATGGCTCCCCTGATGACTGATTGGCGCAAGCAATAGGGATGAAAGCGACAAATCGCCTAAAATATTATGTACAGAAACATGCTTTCATTATACCATTTGAGTATTCTGTCCATTAAGCAAAAATTATTGATTGTTGAATACTGCACCAGAAACGTTCACAGGGTTTGCACAACAATACAGCAACTATTTCATTTAAATTTTGACAAACCATGGGTAAATGTTGACATATTTTGGCCGGCTGACAACATATTTTGGCCGGCTGACAACATATTTTGGCAGGCTGACAACATATTTATGTTTTTGGTGCTAAACTGAAGTAAAAACAGTTTGAAAACATTAATATGTGATGGAAGATATCCTGATTCCTAAAAAATTACACAACTGAATATTGGTATTTTGTAATATGGATATTATTTGCATAGACGGTCAGTAGACGGTCAGTATTCATGCAAGTAACGCAAAACATCTGGAGTTGGTTTTCTATTTACTAGTAGTACAACTTTCCTAAATGTAAGACACATGCTGCCAGCTGTGCTAATTTAATTAGCTAACTGACACAACATAGCTGTGGAAGAGTGGTCACTAGGGTCAAAAGTGGGCATTACTACACATCCCATGATTGTGGACTGAACATTATCAGACACAGCTAAACTACACTAACATAAACACTACCAGACAGCTCACAACATCTCTACTGCACCTTTCATTCAGGAGGGGTTATCAACGGCCCATCTTCGTAACCCCAAATTATCTATAAAGCTTCTAAAGTTAAATGGAAAATCATTTGAATGGAATAAGTATACATACACTGTGATTTGTATATCCTGAGCCTACACTAGAGATTTCACTCATGAATCGTAGTTGTAGTTATTGTAGCTCAGCAAAACTGCTTTGTTCAAGTGTTTATTTACACTCAACTGGTGCTCTAAATGTACGCCTTAGCACCGCTCTCAAATATATACACACATATATATATATATATATATATTTGATATCCAACAGTTATTACACAAACAAACAAACAAACACCTGACAACTGCTTTTAAACATTTCACAAATGCCACTTTCATTTTCCTACTGTACTGTACTGTAGTTACACAGATAACACTACAATGTATATTGAAAGTGCTTTCAATAGAGAGATTACATTTCTACTCTGCATGAATATCTCTTTTTCAGATGAAATCACAGACAACGATACTAAATGTAAATGTGGTTATCAAATCTGCTGCCAAGATGACAACAATCTAGCTGCAGAAAAGATGAAGAGTCAATCAATGTAGCCTGCTCCTAGACCAAGGAAAGTCTTTTAAAGAAATACCTGTCAGTGTCAGTCATGGGTACTTTGCACCACTCAACGCTGCTGCCCTGTCATTAGCAATTCACCAGCCAGGGGTGCACTACACTGGACTGTTAGTTGTTAGTCACCCCGCCACTATGAGCTTGCAGGTAAACACCAACTTGATGCCTGACAGCCCCTACACAGTCACACAATGTCACCTTGAGTCATGCAGCACAGTTGGCCAGTAGGGGGAGTCACTGGCAATGCATGGACAATCTCATTGTGCCATGAAAGGGGTGCTAGGTTGTGACTAAGTGCCAATTTCAAGCAGGAACAGGGAACAACAGTGCACAGCTAACAAACAGCAACAGGAGTTTGTTTGTCTGGTGGACAATAAACTATACAGAACAATGTTTTAGTGTCAGTAGGGCATATGGGCCACTAGGACCTGGTGTGCTCTGTCCTTCCGGTCCACTACACATATAACAGAAAGCTACACTGGTTGTATTGGGGTCATGCCTAAGTTAGACTTCCTGGTGTTTCACAGACGAATGTAGAGCATAGTAAGTTTGGATATAAGAAGTTTAAAAACATGTGTGTGCCGTAATTAGTGCCAATATTGTCAAACACTGACGTGTATCGCATATACAGGAATATTACAAGAGTTAGAAATGTCTAATGAGTAATATCTTTACTTATTTCAGTCAGTTTACCTTTTTCTTCTCGTGACGTCTCGACTGCTATCATTCAGATATGTCTAATTTTGACAAAACTCGACCAGCGTGTCAGCGGGATGACGACAGCGGGTGGTAAAACTTTTAGACTTTTTGAAGGTCAGTTTTTCTTATAATCGTGCAAAATGTTAACATGGCCACCAATGGAAAATGTAACTGTAGGCTGAACTCTTAGGCCGGTTCTCTACACCTATAAGGGAAAGCTACACTGGTTGTATCACTGACCAAAATTAGAAAATTACAGCAACTATCTCTAATTACAAAATAGTAACTTATTTGTTACACTGATTTATATGCATATGGATTTTCTGTATACTGGTGATTGTATATGCCATTAGCATAATTATACAGTCGAGCCTCGTTATAACGTGGTGGTCGGGGCCGACGATTTTGGACCGCGCTGTACGCGAGGCGCGTTACGTGTTCTCATATCTGCCACCAGGGAGCTACTAAACAGCGATTGCCGCCTGCTGCACCAAGCCCAAGAACGCTGTCAAAGCCCTGTGTGCTTGCAGCACTGTCTTATATGCCAATATGCATATACTAGTATCAACTAGTATACTAGCATCAACGTGTATTATTTTTAAATGTCACACCCTCTTAACTATTGAACTGAATAAAACATGTTTATGATTTGACAAACGTAGTATGTAAGCTGATAAAACACAGAAAACGACAATAGGTAGAATTAATAATTGTTTCACTTCGTCTTTCAACCGATGCATAAATTTATTACACACCACTTAATATCGATTGATCGTTTCATATGCGGATGACGAATTCGTATTTTCGCACACCGGTAGAGCCTGGGGTTAGGAATTTGGCATGTTGGTTACGCATTGCGAAAACGATTAAATTTACGATGTAATGGAACCATGTCATTTCACCCAAGTGTTATGTTGGTGTTGCGTACTAAATGCATTTAAAACTGTTTATCTGATTCTTAGGCGAGGCGTATTTGTGAATCTCGATTGCAATTTACAAACCATTGAAGCAAAACCAGTGACAGTGATTGATGCTGGCAGCAGTGCAAAACAAACAACACGTTGATACTCATTCATTGACATTGTTCGCCTGATGTTTCTTGATGCTCCCACGCAATAGTGATCACGGCTTGAAAATACTCTAGCCACATCTGTATGTGGCTAACGTAGAGTTATGAGCTCAAATGGAAGAAGAAGAGAATTGTCAAAGCAATTCTACGTAGGTTTAAGCAGGCCCATTTGGCATTTTCCCCTGGTGGCAGAAATTCGGGGTCCATGACCGACCGCGTTATATCCGAATCCGCGTAATAACGGGGCGCGTAATAACGAGGCGCGACTGTACTCAATAATTTGTTTATGTCATAACTTAATTATTTTTTATGCATATTTGTATGAACATGGATTTGTGTGTACAATGTCGATTAACACTTACTTTTTATATATACTCAATGATTTTTTTTAAATACTTTTAACTTATTTATATTCTTAATGTATATGTGTATGTATATGGGTTAATTATATATTTAATTAACATACCTAATTGTAATGTTGTGACTTATAATAAATAATATAGGAGAAATATCAAACCAAAAATAACAACTTCGAAATGTAATGCTTACAGAATTACTTTTAAAAGTAATTAACCTGTAACTGCTTTGATTGTTACATATTTGAACTGTTTAACCCATCCAATGAAACCAAGTCACCAACTTTAACCAACAGGAATGATCAAATTTGCTTGACACACATATAGGAGTCCTGTTCGTTCGTCTGTTGCATATGACAATTTTTTTTATTTATCAGATGTAGCATTAAAATAACTTCAAATGACATATAGCTTATCATTAACTGTGCGATAATTACGTCTATCGCAATTGCATTTTTCCTGGAGCCGGTATATAAAAATCAGATAATTGTATAATTACAGAGATAATCGTCATTTAAACTTTTCAGTGAACGCTGGCGCATATTCGGGCACACAGGTCAAAAACTTTGATCAAATAATCATTGTTTACGCAGCCACTTTCATTGTCACTTCCTCTCTCGCCACTGCTTCTATGGTCAATATGTTGAAATATTCATAACAAAAAACCTATTGAACTGCACCATTTTGAATTGCAAATTCTCGTTACAAATTAATTTTTTTTAAATACAGACAGAAAGAATCTCCTGATTGACTTAAAATACAACCACCAGAAAGAGTGGTGTAAATTTGACAAAGTAGTATAATATATGAAAAACTAAAATTTTCAGCCAATCAGTAATATCACTACTAAATGACATTTAGTTGGTTAGGACAGCACACATGTCTACTGCTTATACTTTCTGGCTGCTAAAGGGAAACAAAAGTCACGGTTTTGGGCCTATGCACCAATAAGAGTGCAAAGGAAGAGTGCAAAGGACCCCAAAATGCCTTTGGTTTCAGTTTAAAAGATAACAAACACAAATGTCTTATATATGAGCAACCTGTGTCAACTTTACATAACGTAAAAAATTTTCTACTAACACACCCACACCCACCCACCCACACCCACCCACCCACCCACCCACCCACACCCACCCACCCACCCACACCCACCCACACCCACCCACACCCCCCCCCCCCCCCCCCCACCCCCCCCCCCCCACCCACCCACCCACCCACCCACCCACCCACCCACCCCCACCCACCCACCCACCCACCCACCCACACCCACCCACCCACCCACCCACCCACACACACACACACACACACACACACACACACACACACACACACACACACACACACACACACACACACACACACACACACACACACACACACACACACACACACACACACACACACACACACACACACACACACACACACACACACACACACACACACACACACACACACACACACACACACACACACACACACACACACACACACACACACACACACACACACACACACACACACACACACACACACACACACACACACACACACACACACACACACACACACACACACACACACACACACACACACACACACACACACACACACACACACACACACACACACACACACACACACACACACACACACACACACACACACACACACACACACACACACACACACACACACACACACACACACACACACACACACACACACACACACACACACACACACACACACACACACACACACACACACACACACACACACACACACACACACACACACACACACACACACACACACACACACACACACACACACACACACACACACACACACACACACACACACACACACACACACACACACACACACACACACACACACACACACACACACACACACACACACACACACACACACACACACACACACACACACACACACACACACACAGTTTTATCACTATCCTAGTTTGAAATTCATTTACCCATTTTGGGTCAGAAAATGAAATTCCAAAACAGTAAACCGGACACTTTTGCCAAAACTGCCAAGTTTATTTACTACCGGTTTAGAGTGAACCAAATGCCTCACATACGTGTATTTATTTAATGCGCAGGCACAGCGGGGATTCTGAGCATGGTTTCAAACAGGTTGACCTTGGTGCTGTCGACAGCCCTGGAATGGTCTCGTGTCAGGAAGTACAACATAAAAACATAACTGAGTAAACTGACATCAGATAAACCAGGCTGACAGTTTACTACACAGCTCCACATTATTTAATTCACCATGTGCGCTGTCTACATGCGAACGACTCTCAGAAACCAATTTTCCCTTACGGTTCTACAGTGAGTAAACACTTTGAATTTTTTAATCACGAACAATAGTTTCTCTACAACAAAGTCTAACACACTTTACTCACTGCCTGTGTTTAGAGGAAATTTTTGACACAGGTCACGACAAGGAAAGGGTTTCTGAAAATATATAGTAGGTGCCCACAAACTATTTTGAGCGCAACTACAACTAAACATGTCATTGTGTAACACACAATGATATGCTCCTCTGCATCAGTATTCAAGCGATGCTTCCATCTTTATCCATGGTTGTACCCCTCTGGGCCTGCATTCTCGAAAGAATTCATGAATTCGTAACTCAAGTTTTCCATAAATATGTCGGCAAAGCTGTCTTTAGGGCGTTCACTTACAGAATATCTAATACCAAAACAACAAGGCAAATCTAAGATTATATTGCAAATCTAAGATTATATTGCAAATCTAAGATTATATTGCAATCCTGCCAGTCCTGGCTGAAAAAAAAACGGATTATGTACAATACTTCAGTTGATGTATCCAGCACATCAGATAATATTTAAGCAGATATTCCATGAGTGAACAACCCGGGACAGTTTGCCACCATATTTACGGAAAACTTAAGATTCCTTGAGAATTCTTAATTTCTTCGAGAATACGGGTCCAGGCCTTTTTATATCAAACTGTCAATGAATGCATGCAAAAAAAAAATTTATGCATGGGTTCTCAAAATAGAACTCAAATGATAAGCCAGTAGCATATCTATTACTTCCTGATTTGCAGCTAAGGGTACAAAACTGGGTATTTTTTTTACTAATATAAACTATATATACTCTCTATTACTTCCTGATTTGCAGCTAAGGGTGTAAAACTGGGTAATTTTTTTTAACTAATATAAACTATCTACTCTCTATTACTTCCTGATTTGCTGCTAAGGGTACAAAACTGGGTCATAAAAAAATCATAGTATAACTAGTATAAACGATATCTACTCTGACATCTTAACCGTCCAAATGTGTTTTAATGAACTAGAATTTTTAAACATAATTCTCATTTTTTCTCTCTAAAATCTGTCATGTATGCCATTTATAACACTTCCTGAATGTGTCTCCTTCTTCCCGCAAAGTGTATAATCCCACTCGGGCTTCAGGACCGCTATTGCACATTGTACTAAATAGTCTGTTTGAACAGTGTCCAAAATATTTTGAGTCTTATTATGTTTACCAATGTTGCAGTACTGGTTATGTCGTCATTAGGATATTATAAAATCACGATACATATCTAATAACATGCTTACAGGAAACAACTTCAGAAAGCCAGAATTGGAAAGTGTTACAATGTTAGATGTGAGTCTAAAAAGAACATCGGGAAGCACTTAGAATGGCAACAAAAACCTGGTGAATTGTTGGTTGAATTTAAGTGCAAAGTGGTGTAGCGTTCACATAAGTGAGTCACTCGATTCACTCGATGATAGCTTGTACTTTTTTTTAGAACATGGCACACCACAGAATCAACAGAAGTGTTATTGCTGAATGGCCACTTTGCTGAACCGAGAAACCTCTGAATGATGGGGATCTCGAACTGTGAATGACCTGGGGTTTTTCAAAAGGACAATGATGGGTCGTATACGAGAACAAACCTGTATAACTTGTATCATTTAAAAAAGAAACAACCACACTGTTGGGAGTGATCATTCATTTACTGCTGAGTAGATGTTAGACAAATAATGTTTCAGTGGGTTTGAGACAGTCCCCTGAAAAATTGATTTGTGAACTGGGAAAAGTGCGCGTTTGTGAACTAGGATGCCTGTTCTTCACACATTATTAAATTTTTAGGTGATGGTTAGCAGCATATGCAGCAGTGATGGAAGGATCCAAAGTGTACGAACACAGAATCTGGTTTGTTTTGTCGACAAATGACAGGACGCATCTTCTGTGTTGATTTTCACAGGAAAAAAATTATGGGATGTGATGAATACAGATATTGCTATAACAATAAACCAAACCATTATAGTCTATCCAAACAAATTTCTTGGCATAATTATCGATGATAAGCTTTCTTGGAAAGCACATATAAAACATCTGTAAAATCTAAATTGGTTAAAACCATGTAAATAATTTATAAAATGTTTTCTTAAAGGTCTCGGCATTGATTACTTTGAAATTTTCACATTTCTTGCCCCATTTAGACTACAGCTCAAAGATCTAGAGAAATACTTATTGCACAAATCTAATGTCCCTATATAATCTACAAAAAAGAGTTCTGAGAATTATTTGTGGAGTAAAGTCTTGTGACCATACAAATATCTCATTTATTAATCTTGAAATATAATTGTGAAATATAAACTATTACCCAATAGTATTCAAAGATTCTTTTATGCTAATGACAAATGAAAAAAATTAAGTTCATACTGCACTGAGGGCTAAATGTTTATTTATTGCTGGTGTTAAGCCTTGAAATGGCCTATGTATTGCACTAAGAGATGATAAAATATTTTCAATTTAAAAAAAAAGCACAAAACATCTATACTTGAAAAGGGATATTTTATTTTGAGACGTGTATTAATATGTTTACTGTATTAGCTTTCGGTATATTTATGCATTAATTATATGTATTAGCAGTATGATGCAAGGGATTGCAATATAACTAACAAAAAGAGGAATTATAAGATATATATATATATAAATAAATATATATATATATATATATATATATATATATATATGTAAACATAACAAATCAATGTAATGGGGAGAGTACACATAAGTTCACACTTCAATTCTCTCTGTTTCCAGCACAAGATTGTAGCACACTATGATTGTAACTATTCATCTTTTTATATGCATGATTTAAATGAGTAATGTATGTTTTGCATTAACAAAACGTATGTATATTATACATTGCATATGTAATGTTGGAAATAAATGTTAATAACTGAAGGTCTTTGACATTATGCACAGTTTGGTAACTTTTCGAATAGGTTTCAATGGGAAAATACAACGTAGGTGTGACCCCCGAGTGGGGCACACCTGTACGATTGGTCACAGAAATAAAGACCCACAAACGAACCTGCATACGATTATCTAACGTTGCTGGTTTGCAGCACGCGCTCAAACGGAGTTCACAATGCAAAGAGGGTTACATCGCAAGACTTTGACACCGCTGACTGCGCTAAAACATTCACAAGCGTCGCTCTTTGGATGTGTTTTAAACTGATGATCTGTTTGGATGTGTTTTAAACTGATGATCTGTTTGGATGTGTTTTAAACTGATGATGATCTGTATTCGTTGCCATTTGACAAACACACGGCGTATCCCGTAATACAAAAAGCGGCAAACAGCCTTATTGAAAATGCACAAAACCATATGGATCTTCCCCATGCCCATAAGATTGTCAAACCCACAGGGATGTGAGGGGTGTTTATGCGCTCAACCGTAAAGACACTCAAGTCAACCTCACCTCCCCGTGGTGCACCCTGGTAACCAGTACATTGTGCTGGGCTAACGAGGCTATGGCTAAGGGAAGGAAAACCCCGAAAATAAACCTACTGCTGAGGGCCAACAACCCTCCCAGCTCAAACGATGTTACAGAAACCAGAAGTGAATTTCAAAAGCCAGCTTGTGCTGGAAATGGCTACAGGAAGGCGACGGCCCAGATACCAGCGGATGATGACATCATTTATTTGATATGTTCAGAAGCCACTGGCGGCGAGGATGTTAGATACTATATCTGTGTACTTACTGTAGTTGAGCTCCACTGGCAACGAGAAGGCTGACACACTCAATACTTCCACACCTGGCTGCCTTGTGTACTGCCGCCTCGCCCAGGTAGTCCTAAATAAAGAAACACAACATTAGCCCATGACAGGGTACATAAATACGTAAACATCACTGACCAATACAGCAAACCGGGCTGGCAAGTAACTCAGAGATGACTTACAACATCCAATTCCACTTCAGATGTGAAGTTTAGTGAGGATTCTCCACATGTTCTCACATATCATGAATATAAAATGGAATGTCAAAATAAGGAAACAGATGACATATAAAGGTGCAGATTTAGTAGAGGTACATTTGACATGCACAATTGCAGATATAAAATCGGGCAATGTTTGATTTTTGAACAGAAGTTTATGTGGCCTAAAAAATGTAACAAAGTAGGTTATTTTCATATCCTGTTGAAAATATGGTGAAACAGACACATTGATATGGTTTCCACTGACAATCATGCACATCATTGATACACATCACACCCAGCGGTGCGAAGTAACATTGCACGCAAAGTTCGGAGAGATTTCCCACTCCTCTTGATGTGAGGGAGCTAACTGAAGGCTTAGTGCAGCGGGCCTCGTGCCATGGAGGTTCTCAAATTTTAGGGTATATTTACTTATTTCTGATTAATTTTCTGCAGACAAATATAAACAAAGTTTCGGTGGTATATTTGTATTCAAAATCCGTAATTTATTTTTTCTTGAAATTACGGTTTGACAATGCTTAAAATTGGTAGATTGTGAGATTCTGCTAAAGGTAAAAAGTGTGAGTTCCACAGTCAAAGCAGGAGACTTCTGCATAATTCAACAACCTAAATGCAAAAAAAAACTCGGTATCCACTTTTTTAGGTACACTTAGAGATATTTTACAGTCATGTCTAATATCAGAGGTGGGGGAAAAAGTTGATATAATAAAATGTTTGTTGCCTTACTCAAGTTGCTGTTGGTACCAAGAACTGCTTGAGTATTCACCACAGCTCTGATCATGTAACACTCGGTATAATGTAACATGCAGTGACACACATATTTGTAGATGTGCACGTCCTACCTGTGTTTCGAGACATGCGCCGGCCTGCACTAGCCACTGCAGGACATGAGGGTGACCACCGAACGCGGCCAAGTGTCCGGGGGTTTGGTGGAAGCGTGAGCTACAACCGTCGCAGTCTACCCCGACCATGGTAAGCTTGCGCAGGCAGGCCAGCTGTAGGGACAAGACACACAAAACTAGACTACGTGAGGAAGAAATGTTTACCTGTCTATCTAGGGCCGCGGCAGCACACCCCAGCAGCCAGTGAAGGCAGGCGGCGTGGGCAGACTGGGCGGCCATGTGAGCGGGAGTTTGGTTTAGGCGGATGGTTGTGCCATCACAGTTCATGCCTGACACTTGCAGACACTTTAGGCAAGCCAACTAAAATGAAAACAAGATACTTTGCTCAGCGGTACAATCAAAACGTTTTGGGTCAAACTTGAGGGTCAATTACAGTGTAGGGCGATTACAGCCAAAGTGAGTCTGAGAGGCGACTTTCTATAATTGCATTAGGATGACCATTTTTTTATCCATTTACTATTTCTATATCTCACTGTCGGAAAAATTAATTTAAGAAACATTATTAAAAAAATGTATCTTGGGAAATAATGGCCATATTGCATACAGGTATGCATTTCGTTATTTCAGTTTTCACAATACCCAATTTCAAGATAGAAACAAACCACATTTTGATCAATCGGGAGCATTCATTGTATTTTTAATTAACCACACTTTAATTAGCCACGCTCAACATGTAACTGAACGGTCATTCTACACTGAAATAATAATCTGTCATGTTAATAGTCTTGGTGCCGCGTGGCGCCACTTTTATATATACTAGCAAAAATGCCCATCCCCAGGACGGGATAACGTAGTAGTTCATACGTGACAGTCATGATAGCAATGTTTACCAAATGCCTCAGGCCAATATGCTATCAATAAGCTTGAACGTATTACCAGAAACAACCGCGTCACGCACGTGATGCAACTCTTTGCAAGTTCAAAATGTTGAAGGTCGCGTGAATGGATACTTGTGTTGGTTGTAGAATAGTAGAATATCTGCTTTCTACTGTCTTTTTATTGTGTATTGGGTGGGTGGGTGCGTGATTTCTACTATAATTAATATAAACCGCCCATATGGCGCTACGTACTCTCAAATGGTTTACATACCGAAGTATTCACAGCAGCGCGCATTTCTGCGATTGTTGGAAGTTAACGTTTTACGCAGCGAACATTTTATTTACCATAAAAATCACTAAGAACATTTGATATATGGGGAATTTTGAAAAAATAAAAGCATTACGTTTCATTCGTGGGGTCGTAGATTAATCCCTGAAAGTTTGGCACCCGAGGTGCAAGCCATCTAGGAAAATAACGTGAAGTTAACCACACATAAACATACATAAAAACATAAGCTATCTCGATTATAGTTAGTTATATCTACTTGGTGCACGGAGGGCTTCTGGTGAATTAATTGGGAAACTGGTTAAAGTTTCTCTAAGCTAGAGTAAAATCAGGTCCTGTAAAAAAATCAGCAAAACTGTTCAGTTCACAGGATCTAATGTCCTGTGACGCTTGGAGACTTTTCGCATAGACTGTTGATGAACCATGTTATGAAAGCAAAACAACCTGTCACATGTGTACAATTGTATACTGTCTTATTCAGTATTATGTATCACATTGTATCACATTGTGTTGATCTTGCCTTGAAAATAAATGTTTCAAAACTGTTTATGTTTTTTTATTTATCTTTGATGTCGTTCATACATTCTATCTTCAAAGTATTTGCTTTCTATCATCAAAGTATTGATTAGCAAGTGGGCTACCTAAGAAGCTGTCGGGTTACTTCACTTTGCAAGGTTGGTAGCCCGACTGGCTACCTTCCATGACTTGCTAAATCTCACCCCTGCACACATAATGAAAATTTCCAAAAATTCAATTTTTTCCAAATTTGTTGTTGCTTTTATTTCCATATGGTTTATAAATCAACAGATGACTACTTATGTAATACCAAAATATAAAAAACATGCAAAAATATTTAACTATATAAAATATTAAATATATAAGTGTCTAACGCATAACGCTACGTTACATGTGCAACACTTAATTAGCTAATAAATATAAATGATGGGAGAATGTAATTTCAGAGTCTTTTAATTGCTATAATTTAGTTGCTAATATGTGACAAGGGGGCAACACAACATTAATTTGACTTTATCCCAACTACGACTTACTACGAAGTTACCCGATCTATCCCCACTACAACTTTGTGTGTAGCTACTCTCGAGTGCCAAATAAACGTACAGGGTGGCAAATCGGTAAAATTTAATAATAGTACAGTGCCGATATGTGCAATTGGAATTAATATAATGTAATTAACCCCAAATCTGTTCTGGACAGAAATACCAAAAACATTGTCGATGAGATGTTGAAAAAGAAATCTGCACATCTTAATAAGTTAGCAGTTTGAACCTTCTGGGCCATTGGTAATGTGTTTGCAATACATATTACCAATGGTTGAAAAATAGAATTGTTAGCTAACTAAAATGTCTAAGTAAAATTTACCTTTTACCAACTTGCCATTTTAATTGGAAATCTGGAAAATCAAGTAGCCATGCTATGCTGTCTTAAAATGTTGCACATGTCAGCAAACACTAACTCCTTATAATATTTTAGTGCGCCATGTATTGGTATTCGTTAATTTTTTTTCCAAACAGCAGGTGTGTGCACAACTAAAAATCATTAGCAAAATTAGAAAATCCATTAGCAAAATAATGCTTGAACATGCTTGCATAATAACACATTTCTCAAGATTAATTAACATAACTGAGGTCTGAATTCGCATATTTTTTGTGAACTGTAAATGTTTGCACACCCCTGAACAGTTGAACTGTTGATGATGCACACAAATAATTGATTTCAAAGTCAGACTTTTGACACAGGAAACTCAGCCAGATTTGCAATCTTAATCAATCACTAAATAATACAGGTTTATTCAAGGCGATACTATTTGATTGTCACCTCCACCCACACCGACTTAATATATATGCCAACTTAATTAATTATTATATATAAATAATTAAATCAGCAGTATGCAGTACACTACCACTGCATGGTTACAAGCTGAATTCTTGCAGATGACCAACAAGTAATATTGATTTTCAGAGGTGGGAAGCTAATAATGTACTGGTGGTCTGGCCCCCAGTAGTCATTATCTACTAGTTAGTAGCTGCACGGACACTGCTGGTGGACAGTGGACGTAGCAGTACAATTAACTGTTCCATCTGTACAGGTGTGACACGTACAGAAAGGTGAATAAATGCACATAAAGGCTCCACTCATGACATCTGGCGGGGAATAGGGCAATACTGTCACAGTGCCTTTACTGTCTGGCTGCACTTACTGAACACAAATAACAGCACTAAACATGATTATCGACAGTCAGTCCGCATGACAGCCCCTGATAGTGATCATGATATAGGTACGGCTGGCGCGAGTGACATGCTCTGATCCCGGGCTCACCTCGTTGGCATACTGACTGTCAAACTGGCAATGAACCGTCCACCGACATTTGAGGTAACAAAAGACGTGCTGGAGAAAGCCTAAAAAGCTACAAGGGCACATCAAAGAACATAGAATAGTAGTAAACCAGTAAGCTGAACCTTTGCCTACACCTTTGAGTGACAATAAGTCTGTACCAGAAGCAGTTCTTTAGTTCAATAATGAGTCACATTAATTATCAAAAGTTACAATCATTAACAGGGCTTAAAATTCGCCTGAAATTTTAGGGGCCAACTTAAAAAAAATAGGGGCCAACAACAGAAAGTCCAAGTTTGCGGAATTAACTGATGGGAGTAAAAAGTAAACAATGTTTAGTAGCTCCCTGGTGGCAAATATGAAAACAGCGTACAGCGCAGTTTGAAATCTAAAGTAAACATTTAGCCAACAGCGCCAATTAAAATTTCAAGGCGACAACGACAGATTCCGAATAGGAAATGGTGGCGCCACCACATGAAAAAAACAACAACTAACAAATCACTCGCCTAAATTAATTTGACATATTTAAGCGAGCGATTTATCCCTCGCCTGTTGTTTTCAAATGTGAAGCCCTGCTTATTCTTGGACCGCCATCCATACCACGTCTCTATGCGCGAAATTGTTGAAAACACATCCTCTGTTGGAAACCCTCAAAATCACAGTCGGTTTCTGAGTCCTCTACTAACCAAAGGCAAAGTTGCATCCAGTTGTCATGAACTTGTGCCGATCGATTGGTTCAAAAACCGCTTGATTACTATTTAAAATAACATATGAATCATCTGAGAAGGCATCAATATTGTTGCCATCGCGCAAGGCGTGAATGGCGTCAGCCATTTTGCGATAACAACGAAAATCAACAGTTTATTTTGTAACTGACTACACTCGAAATCACTGTCAAAGATTTAAACAAAACAGCGTACAACAACCGGAAGTGTTCTGGGCCATTTGAACCATTTCAGTGACAAAGGAATGGGTAATCCCATGACGATTCGCCAGACAGCATCACGTGATGTCGGATTCCCTCAAACAAGTGCTCTGATTGGTTGTAATACTAATTTCCAACCTCTGACGTCAACTTGAAATACCAGCTACAGCTTCACTTTTTTATCCCCTGCGTTTCGTTCATTTATACAGCTTTGTAAAATTACATTATGCCATTTGGTTGAAAGCAAGTGGGCGGTTATGGTGCTGGGAAGCAGTGAAAGTTTGCATCGGTGCAGTTAGCATGTGATTTCGTCTTCAACCATGATGCCAGCGAGAATGACAGGCAGAGTAAGTTTCATATCTGATATTTTATATGTTCACGATGATAGTGCATATGATTCAGATTTATATATATTTGCGTTTTATCCAAACATTATTAGCCTTTGTGGCATAACTGTTACTGTATAAACAATTTGACGCTGACCTAGTTTATGTTGTTGATGTTCGTGGTTGTGTTGACATTCAGGCCCAGGGGCCATCCAGGCACACCAGAGGCAGAGTTGTGACTATGGTTTATTGTATTACTATTACACATGTGTGCGCGCGAGTATAATATAGGACAATGCCAATAAAGTAAATTGCATTTAATGCCATACTCCTACATCCATAACGGGGGGGGGGGGGGAGGGGGGGCTTGTTGAACATATCTTGAATACTTTTGTTGTTCATAAAATACATTTATATTGTGTATTTTTTCCAGGCATCAAGGCGGCCATCAGCTGATTTGTCTCGGAAACTGTCTGCCACTGAACGGAAGTTTGGTTATGCAGATCTTCTGGAGGTGATGCGTGTCCCGCGCTTCCCAGGTGAGACAGATGATGATGGAAATCTCTCAGTGGTATTGTATGATGTGCCATGTTGCCATCACTTGTCGTGTAGTAGGAAGCGTACACTCTCCATCCGAGCTGTCAACTGCACTCTCGGCATGGTGTGTGGCCTCAACTTTCTCCACCAGTTGCGATAAGGTCATCAATGCAACTCTGTCATCAGACCATATCGATGGGACTCAGGCGACGAATGTCCCGTTTGTCGTGGTGAGGTCGGCTGTGTCAGCAGCGATGGACATGGGTGTTGGGTACTCGGGATATCCTGCTGCTACCTCGACATGCCAGTGATGCATCACACGACCTACATTACACACGAGAAGGCAATTACTAATACAAGTATGCGTGTTGCAGACGATGTCGTGTGCGAGTCTGCCCAGATCGTGCGCAGAGTTTACAAAGAACTTGACCCCTCCATCGACGAATCCTGTGTCATGGACCTCATGGTCAGTTTCGATGGTTCCTGGTTGACCTGGGGCAGTGGAGGTGGTGACAGGATTGGTGATCGAACAACACTGGGTCCTCCAAATCGATGGAGAAAGCAGCTGCAGAGATTCTGTGGAACAACTTGCTCGGGAAACACAACTTCTGCTACACGACAATGTTGTCAGATGGGGACTCCACCACTTACAAACACCTGTGTGACTTGAAGGTTTATGGCGCGGATGTGAACATTCGCAAGGAGGAGTGCATCAACCACGTTGCAAAGCGAATGGGGATAGCACTGCGTAACCTCACCAAGAAGACTGGAGTGACTCTCGGTGGACGCGGCCACGGAAAGCTCACCTTGGTTGCCATCAACAAACTGACACTGGGAGAGGAGCTAGCCTCCCACCGGGACAAAGTCAGCACAACCTTAGCATAGGATGCTGCCGAGAAGGTCAAGGAGACATACGTACGTCTCTGCCATCCTGACCTGCTGGATCGCTGCTTGCAAGGCAAGACGCAGAATGCCAACGAGAGTCTGCACTCGAAGGTGTGGCTCAAATGTCCGAAGACAGGCTTCGTTGGCCTGTTGCGTGTTGTTGCTGCAACCTGTTTGGCGATTGCGGAATTCAATCAGGGGATTGGTTCGATGGTGATGTGCAACAATGCAGTAATGCGGATGCAGAGCAGCAGTTGACAGAAAGTGTCAGCTGCACAGGCAGATGGTCGTTGGTTACGAGGCTCTGTGCAGCAAGTGCAGGCCAGCATGACGGAGGCCTGTCAGGCACGAAAGGTGGCTCGAGATTCCTCCACCTATGCACCTGGGGTGTTTTAGGGATTTTGCTGTGCTCCGGTGAACTTTACATATTGTGATAAATTGCTTAGTTTGTCATATATTATTATTATTTTGCAATGCCAATGACTGAACTTTGCATTTTGATAACTTATACACTGAGTGATGTGCAGGGCTTTTTAACCCTTTCAGACCCGAGTACGTATATATATACGTATCGTATTTAACAGTCGTTGCGACCCATGTACGTAAATATACGTACTCCAAGTTCCATTTATAAATACGGTCCAATCAGCGACTTAGTAGGCTTTGTTGTGACATTATGAGAAAGAGGCACGCATGCGCAGTATCGTACTGTCGGCCATCTTTTCTCAATGTTTTCAATTGGGATAGGAAAAGTGAATTTTCCGCATCGTTTGTCATAATTTTTCGAGGTTGCCAGAAAAGATATGGCCGGATCAAGTGGCGCTAGTGAAGCGTCTTTCAATGTGTCGTTTGACACGGACATTGGCGAAGAATTCGGCGGGTTTTACGCGAGAGATGTCGAGTTAGTGGAGGAACTAACCCAGGCAAATTCGATTGAGAAAGTTCCGACGAAGTTGACATCTCCGACTTCGAAAACAGCGACATTGACAGCAGCTCCGACGATAACACTGTGATACTTGACCTGGACGATTTAGACGTTGTGTCTGTTTCGTGTGCTTTATTTGAACTTTACGCTTAAAATGTCGAGTTAGTAGAGGAACAAATACGAGATTGTGCAGGCGGTTTCGATTGAGAAAGCGATGACGAAGTTAACGTCTCCGACTTCGAAAACATCGCATAACATTGTGATACTTGACCCGGACGATTCGGACGCTGTGCCTGTTTTGTGTTTTATTTGAACGTTCAATTTTCATACTTTTTGCTGATTGTTGTAGCAACTGCAGACTTGAGGACTGGTACAGACTAGTATTCAGTGATATATAGACATTGCTGCTACTCTTACAAGTGGACATTTATATCAGTGAAACATTTTTATTTTGGACATTAGTTTTTTCAATTTCCGTACATTTTGTTGTTGCTTTCCATGGCAATTGTCATGCACCTGTCTGTGTTTTCATGAATAAATTGTAGTTGGATGGATAGCTCATTCATTCAGCTTTCAGAAAATGTATACTTTTATGGGTCTGTCTCTTACTATTGTGCTGTTGTTAGGCAATCCCTTATGCATTGTAACAGAAAACTGAATCATTGAAATAACTGTGGTTCCTGGGGCAAATTTTGCTGGCGATTATGTGGGTCTGAAAGGGTTAAGGCCTTTCACACCGTGTGAAAACCATCCATACCAGTGTGAAATTCAAAAGTAAATAAAACAATATTGTATATATATGCGTGGTAACGTGCCTGATAAAAGTAAAAACATGTTTGCCCATGGCCAGGTGAAATGTTGCACTGCCCATGTGAGCTGAACCTAAAAAAACCTGGTAATGGCAAAGTTTCAATCATCTAGTGTTGCTTTTCAGATGTTGAAATGTGTGATTTTCTCAAAAAACATGTTTTCTCTCATACCCAATGCCTCCCAAGTCACTTTCAACAGTGTTTCTTAATAGTATGCTCTTGAAAACTATGAAGTAACTTTTTTTAGAAAACATGACCTATATTTTATATAATGAACCATCAATGTAAATTTTCATAGTGAAAAATATATTAAAACCTTAAAAAATCATGAAAAAAAGTTGCAACAAAACTGGGAAAGTAAACTGACTTAATTGGGGTTATTTTGAGTAACTACACACCAAATTCGAGTTTTCTAAATCCAATAGTCACTGATATAAGTCACATCTATAGTACGTGGATTTGTATTTTCTCCTACTTGCCATATCAACCAATCAGATGCATCACTAGGAGTTCACTACAAAAACAACGGTAGAACTTGTTATGTTTACGTCATTCGTCGCGGACGAATCAACAACGTATTAGGTAAAATTGGCGTACTCCCGGACTATTCATGCACGCTCGAGTAGGCTAAGGTCTTGGTACTCACGGACTATGCAAACGCCGATTCTTATGCCGTGACGTCAAACGTCCTATGGCTATGCCTGGGTTATTTATTAGAAAACGTCAAGTATCGTTCTTACAAGTTTCAATCGTGTAAAACGAATGGAATCTATTGATAATCGCATTAATGTTTGGTAACATCCCATGAATGTTAACAGCATTTATACAACGAAAGCAAAGCTGCTAGCACTTTCGGTATTCCCGCCATGACACTAATCGTTCAAATGTTCGAATTTTTACCACAACCAAGCCGTCGGCGTCGTGAATCTTGAATGGAAATCTTAAGTAATACCCAATTTTACTTCAATTAAAATCATTACATAACATACCTTGCCGAAGTACGCAGCCCAGTGCGCAGGGGTCCAACCATAAAACATATCTTCGACATAAACTCCATGCTGAGCTTCCATCAACAACAAAGATAGCGTTTCCACCTCGCCATCACGACAAGCCCGGTGAAGCGGGTACTGAGATTTCATGATTTCCTCATTCGCAGATCCCCAACAACCGAGCTTGTGTGAATCATCCATCGCTATCAATAATAATCTATTGATATACTGAAGCAGTTACTCTTGAAAACTGAACAAAAATGTGATCGAAATGGCACTTCGAAACGTACCGGCGCGCGAGTTACTCTAACATACGGGCACCTTCGAAGCTGTCAATCAATGTATACTTTGGCTACGCCTTAAACCGCGCGGCCCGCGTGACGCAGGCGTATGACGTGTTTGCTTCGCTGTGGAAAATGCCGCGCTGGTGGTGGGTGTTCCTGTTTGTTTACGGTTATGCCATGAGTCATTGCAAACCGTGAGTTGAAAACAAATGGTGCGTTGCCATTTTCAGCGCATGGAACATGAATTTTGTGGACAGGTTAATTTTTAGTCTATGAAATCAGAGCCCAGTGCTAACTGAGTATAGTGACTACAT
Organism: Lamellibrachia columna; assembly: GCA_963662155.1. Lineage (NCBI taxonomy): Eukaryota > Metazoa > Annelida > Polychaeta > Sabellida > Siboglinidae > Lamellibrachia > Lamellibrachia columna. Next base: position 40,063,656 of record OY759274.1, read on the forward strand.
GCCTAGACGCTCCGATTTCCTGTTTAACCTAATTGAAACAATCTAAAGTTGACCCAGACGCAATCAGAACGAGGCTAATACGGCAGCATTGTAAACAAACACGTGTTTGCTGATCGAGGCAACTCCCACTCCCACTCAAAAGGCCTACCACGACATTTGGCTAAAATGTGAAATCTGAGACATGGTATTTTATTTTAATCTCTTCCTAATACTAGTAGTAGGCCTACATATATTATGTTATGGCTACAAAGATACCGCTATATATAAATAAATTATGTATAAATTGCCTGTAGACTATTAGTTAGGCATATCAGAGCCAGATGCAGAGGTTTTTTCTTTCTTTGTGTATCCCACGTGTGTAATATCATTGTAAAAGCCACTCTTTCAGAAGTTCAGAAATGCAAACATTTTGACTCTAGCTTAATTATATGGGAAGATATTAATATTTAAAGGTTGCTACCATCAAGAAAAGTGTCTGCCAATTTCAAGCCAATTTCTAAAAAGCATAACTTAAAACAAAAATGTATTCAATATCCTGCAAGTGTAGTGTGTGTATATAATTTATTCGTACACAATAGTTTAGGTACAATTGAATAAAACAAAAAAACCATTGGCAGCCTGCTTAACAAGTGCAGAGTGCGTTAATCATGTTGTTAACATCGTTTTTTGTAAAACTGGGTAAGTCAATCTCGTTATTGGATACACGCAATAATTCGAGTATGCACCAAGCGATTCCTGTCAGCTCTGGCTGACTGAAAAGACATTGTCTAAGTACGTGGTTCACGTTAATATCTAGTACATATATTGCATACCTATGCCGAATAACCGCTATATTTCGGCCAATTGGTGATTGAGCTGGGTTTATAGCCCGCCTAACGAAGTGCCTAACAATGGCGTTGCGGCTAGTCAACATTAAATCCACAAACTTGCAAAATCGCTTCACCAATTGAATGGATATGTGACAGGTGTTAATTAATTGTCCTAATAGTGCTGTATGCATCATATAACTGACGTTTAAGATGCGCCTGACGCCTTTGTTCCAAGTCACGCAAAAATCGTTGAACCCTTTATCATGTAATGCCCATATAGTTGAGCCATAATGTAATCATTGTAAAGGCCACTATTTCAGAAGTTCAGAAATGCAAACATTTTGACTGTAGCTTAAATATATGGGAAGATATTAATATTTTAATGTCGCCACAGTCAAGAAAAGTTTCTGCCGATTTCAAGCCAATTTCCAAAATGCATAATTAAAAAAAGTGTTTATTAAATATCTTGCAAGTTAGTGTCATTGTATAGACCACTCTTTAAAAGTTAAGAAATGCAAAAATTTTTACTATAGCTTAATTCTATGGGAAGATATTAATATTTAAAGGTTACCACCGTCAAGAAAAGTGTCTGCCAATTTTATGCCAATTTCCAAAATGCATACATATAAGAATTTATTTTTTTATTTATTAAAGATCCATCAAGTGTAGTATCACTGTAAAAACCACTCTTTGTGAAATTCAGAAATGTAAAAAAAATTTACTAGCAATAATGTGGGGATAATTTCATATTTTAAGACTGCTACCATAATAATTCAAAAATGCATAACTTTTACTGACTAGATAATTTATTTTGCATACATGTCCTTGTTTTTATATTTAACTGCCACTGGCATCTTGAGAACATCATCCAGGTATTTGTCTAAGAGCACTATATTAACTACTGTGTTTTTTTAAGGATTTTAACCTATTCTGGCATTGCTGCAGTCAAAACTGAAATGGTCTTCTCGTTGGGCTTGTTACTCCAGCCTTGTTACTCCATTCCAGCATGGCTGACTTTCAAGCCAGGCCACTGTTTCTAATTCACCTTCTAACCTGAGTTTTTTCTAAAATCATTAAATTGGTGATATCCATTAGTGATATTTGTGACACTTATAAATGATCAACTTGAACATCGAACATGTATCTACTGTATAAGTGAAATATATATATATATATATATATATATATATATATATATATATATATATATATATATATATATATATATATATGAAATGTCTACACAAATTTTAAATGTCTACACAAACATATTTTGGTTGTGGTACACATGTGGGGTGTGATAACCAAGTGTGTAGTTGTATGTTGGCTGTGGTGTCTGTGTTGTGAAACTATCTACAAAGCAAAACACATAACATATGTAACCGGCATGGTTACTGGACAATTAGTAATTTATAATTGCCCCACCAATCACCCCACCAGTCACCCAGCAAAGGTCACGCGAGGATACCAGAGGAGCACAGGGTTGATGGTGCCATTACTTGCCACCATCTGCATGGCAGCACCCTGGGTAATCTATAGATAATCTAGTTAATTCGTTATTATTATTATTATAACTATTTGTCTTATGGTTAATTGCATTTATTGTGTCTGTTGCTGGTCCTGTTACTAATAATTAAGTTGTTTAAATAAAAAATTTACCCAAGAGACAGTGGTCACATGTGGTCAGTGGGCTGTGTCCCAGTGGGCCAGGCCTGATCCCACTGTCAACAAGACAACAACAACCCTGTTTTGGTGCAGATGACCCCCTGTAAAATGCAGGATGTGGTTGCACTGAGTCGGTGCTCAGACACAGTTTTATATTTTTGATTAAGCCTGCAGTGCCCAGTTGGGGTTTTTGATATAGTTTTTGTTATACAAAATAAAGGAAATCACCATTTCCCGTCTTCATGCGATTCCGCGGTTACACATACGTATTACAACTACCACCTCATATGTACAACAGGGATAAAAAGTTTTGGAGTTAAGTTAAGTACATTTGTACGTGATTGTAAGTATAAGCAAAAATTGTTGTGTACTTGCCTGTCACTGCTACTTGAGTCTTTTCCTAAAGTACTGTATTTCTTTTAAAAAAAATTGGAAGAGCACATGCCTGACTTTACAATTATTTTTTATTAACTTATTTTTTTAATGAAAATGCTGTCAAGGAAATAAAATAAATAACATTATTACCGACCACATTAAGTGTTGTAAATGGCAGTTTATGTAAAGTGTATTCCACACTAAAGGACAAGGAACGCATAACAAAAGGTATTTTAAAAATTGCTTCCAGGTGAGCGATAATACAGGGTAAATATGCCCGCGAGTGCCAAGTCATTTTAAAATTGCTGGCGCCAAAATGCGCAAACAGACACACGCACGCACGCACTCATGCACGCACGCACGCACGCACGCACGCACGCACGCACACACACACACACACACACACATGCAGTCATTACAATGTAGCAGAACAATGTTCATTTCAGAAAGCTTTTAACAAAGTGCCACATCAAAGATTACTACTTAAATTAAAAGCCCATGGTATCGGGGATAGCATAACTGACTGGATAGAACAATGGCTGACTGACAGAAGACAACGAGTTGTAGTAGATGGAGAAGTTTCAAATTGGAAATCGGTTTTGAGTGGGGTACCTCAAGGATCAGTATTAGGACCTATATTATTCTTAATTTATATCAATGACTTGGACGACAGTATAACAAGTAATGTACTGAAATTTGGGGATGACACAAAACTGTTTAGAAAGGTTAATACTGATGGTGATAAACAACATTTACAAAACTATCTAGACAGATTAGTGAAATGGTCTGAGAAATGGCAGATGCTGTTCAATTTTGGGAAATGTAAATGCCTACATACAGGACATGGGAATTTGAATGTAAACTATAAAATGGGAGATACTGTTCTGGGTACTACTGTAAAAGAAAAGGACTTAGGAGTTACAATAAGCGCTGATATGAAAGTTTCAGAGCAGTGTGGTATTGCAGCTTCAAAGGGTAATCAAATTCTTGGATTGATTAGAAGAAACATAACATACAAGGGAAAAAAGTTAATTATACCTCTTTATAAAGCAATAGTTAGACCTCATTTAGAATACTGTATACAAACATGGAGACCATATCGTAAGAAGGATATAGATACGCTTGAACGCATACAGAGGAGAGCAACTAAAATGATTCCAGAACTTAGAGACCTTAGTTATGAAGAACGCCTGAAAGAATGTGGTTTAACAACTCTAGAGACAAGGAGGTTAAGAGGAGATCAGATTGAAGTTTTTAAGATATTGAATGGGTATGAAAATATTGATAGAAATATGTTTTTCTCACTCAAGAAAGATAGCAGAACTAGAGGACATGAGGTAAAATTAGTAAAGGATCAATGTAGATTGGACATCAGGAAGCACTCGTTCTCACAGAGGACAATAAATGAATGGAACAAATTGTCTACAGATTGTGTAACTGTTAGCAGCGTGAATATGTTTAAAAACAAGGTTGACACATCAGGAGGGCGGGTTATAAGTAGATGAACATTGATGGACTCTCGATAAGCCAATGGCTTCCTTGTCCACTTGCCATCTGGGCCTTTGGCTTGGATGGCAAATCTTGTTAAATCTTGTTAATATGTTGTCATATTTCCAGTTCTTACCAAATGTATTTTTCCATAATCTATTAATGGTCAAATATCACCAAATTTTGTCACTATCAAATATTATGTTATTATACAGGTAGAATTAAATAAAACATATTGGAATACTTTCCAGAATTTCATCTATCTCACATGCAAATTTCGTTTAAATCCGCTCACTTTTACAGGCTTAACGATGTCAAAATGTGACGTGCCCATTAACATAAACATGGCAGTGGCAATGCGTTTTTACAGAAATGTTTTTTTTCTTTTTTTTGAAGTGACCGTGTGCAAAAATTAATCAAGCAATTCTCTAAACCATAACAGTGGATGAAAGACTACTTCATTAGCTTTTAAATAATATATACATGTTGGTAATTTCTATTGTTTTTTAATGGTAAAAATGACATTAAATGTGACCTATTTAACATTAATGCAGATACGAAACGACAACAGGCGGATTTGTTTGACGTGCCTACTATATAGTACTATTAGTACTAGTTACTATGGTCTAGTAGGATTTAAAGCAAAACAAAACTCATGGTTTTGGGGCTATGCATCTAAAAGAGGTAATAAAAACTAACCATGTGCAACTAAAATCAAGAATATCCCCTTATGAAAATATACCATGGAATTGTATGCATGTTATACCATGGAATTACATGGTATACTATCTATGGTATACCATATGGTATTTTGTTATATTACTTGTTATTACATGGTAAACCATGGTATATGTACCATGACATTACATGGTAAACTGTGGTAGACCATGCATTCTTTTTCATATATTAATTGTGTATGGTAAATGTATGGTATACCATGGTTTACCTGTTTAAAAACACCATGGTATTTTACCATAGTTTACCTGTTTCAAAACATGTACCATGGATTACCATGGTTTCCATGGTATATCATGGTATTTTACTATGGTTTACCTATTTCAAAATACCATGCTATTTACCATGGAATACGATGGTATATTTTCAAAAGGGTCACGCCGCTGGATTACTCAGAATGTTTTCTAAAAGTGGGAGATTCCTGTCATTTCTCCAGTTGACTGAGCACTGACATGTTAACCAGCAATTAAGACCGATAAGCGCATGCGCAGTTCCATAAAAATCGGGGTAACCTAGAGGCTAGACTATTGTGACATATTAAAGGAGGCCGGCATACACAGAACCAACGCAAAGTCAGTTTGATGTGTTAATTACCACTGGCACTGTTGGTTGTTGCACTATGCCAGTGCCAGTGGCTAGCTAGTGACAGTGTACCAAGATCAGATGGCAAATGGACAAGGAATTTAGCCATGTTGGGTAATTAGCTTATCGAAAGTCGAAAAAAATGTCTTGTGTGTACCCCACCCTTCTGATATATTTGTAAAAAAATTTTTAACATATTCCCTCTGCTAGAGCTGTCATACTAACATTGCTAGAGCTGTCATAATGACACTGCTAGAGCTGTCATAGTGACATTGTAATTGCACACTACACTTGCGCACATTAATGTTTAATCAATGTAGGTTTAAATATATTTTTTAGAAGCATAAACTGATAATTATTGTCCCATTAACAATGATCATTGTCATATTTTACTCTCATTCCACTCTACAACATACACATACATTTCTAAATGTATCTGTTGTATATCTAAATACCCTTATGAAAATATACCATCGTATTCCATGGTAAATACCATGGTGTCTTGAAACAGGTAAACCATGCTAAAATACCATGATATACCATGGAAACCATGGTATGCCAGTGTGTTTTGAAACATGGAAACCATGGTAAAATACCATGGGGTTACAATTACCTTACACAATATATGAAAAAGCATGATCTACCACAGTTTACCACGTAATGTCATGGTATACCATGTAATACCACGAAATACCATGGTATATTTTCATAAGTGTAAAATGATGGCACCGTGATGGTATGTATTCACTGTTTTGTAAACAAACATAATTAGTTATTACTTTCGGCCAATATTAAAAGCATGAATACTTCCTGGAGTACCCATCAGGATTTTATAAAGAAAACTATTTATAAAATATTTCTTCACTTACATAATATATATTTGACAGAAGTGAGTACATTGCCAAGAAATAAGTGTGTGGTTGAATGCAGATTAAGTCTGATAAGATAACAAAAAAATTAAAAGTATGAAAAACCTTCCTTAGATTGTTTAATCAATATCTGTGACGATATATCATTCTTGAATAAACGATGACACAAATAATTACGCTCATTTCAACTTGGCTATTTATAAAATATTATGTAAATATTTACACATATTACTATATTCTGCATTTCAGCAACCTGATCACAGTCACAGAAGAATATCATCAGTTGATTGAGATACAACAGCAATACCTTTGACAGGAGATGCTGGAGCACAGCAGTAGAATTGACCATTATTATCACTGCCATTGGTGATGACAAAAACACAGAATCTTCCAGGCTGCCATCACTGTAGCAACAGCCAATCCAAGGCATCACCGTGAGCAACCATGTCAGGCTATGCAGCAGTGGGTGTTTCCATAGCAACAGCAGTTGTTGTCATTAGTTACAGTGTTGTCACATGGACTGTTGCCGTGGCACTTGGTTGTGTTGGACTGACTCTTGGCATTGGCATTGTATTGACATCAGGTGGTGTCTACACACCCCTGGAGACAAGGGACCGTATCCGTAAAACATCCAGTGGCAGCACTGTTCACAGCCTACTGTGTGACATGATGGTAAGGCGCATGTAGAAAATATTATTTATACATCTGAAAATGTACTGTTTGTGATAGTTGTAATTGTCAGTGCGGAACATTTATGTTGTCTGCAGGAAGTGTCGATGGCATGCAGACCTTCCAAGTCTCCAGATATGGCGGGAGAACTCATTGGTATTTTTCAAACATCCTCCCATTCTCTAGATTTCAAATTAAAAGCTACCGCTTTTGTCATATTTGATTTTATGATTTGTTCAGTGAATTTTTTTCAAGGATTTTAACCTTTATTAAGCTGATTTACATACAATTGTATGATCTTATCTAATGATTTATGGATGAATGTGAAGTTAGGGCGAAGCAAAAGCATGGTTTGGGGCCATGCACCTAAAGGAGATAATAAAACTAACCACATGTAACTGAGATCAAGATTATCTCACCAGTGGTTCACTTAGAATGTGTTCTAAAAGTGGGAGATTCCAGTCATTTCTCCAGTTGACTGATGGCAGACATGTTAACCAGCGCGGCCAATAAGTGTATGAGCAGTATGAAATCAGGGTAACCTAGACTACATGTGACATACTAAGTGAGGCCAACATACACAGAACCAACGCAGCCTCAAACAAACGTTCCATTGTGACCAAATGAGGACTTGTTTAGTAAACAAAGGCCAAAATACGTTACATAAGTTGGGTTTGGATGCAAACAGCATAGCCATATTCTATTGGCAAGGATAGGAATAGGTGTTTACAAATATATTTTCATTTGGCAAGTGAATATTCCCAGACTATGACACTAGTAAGCTGCTGGTGTGATATTCTTATTTGTAGTTGCAAATGGTTATGCTTTAGTAAATGACTTTTGGTTCCCTTTAATAAATCCAAAAACCTGAAAATCACTTCACTTGCAAATGTTCACTTTTTCACGGTTGGGCTGTAGTGGTATAGAAACTGGTCAGAGCTCTTGCATAATTCAGGTAAAAGGTGGTACTATAAAACAAATTAAACTTCCTTGAAAAAAGTCTCCCACTGTGAGGCATGGGGGAATATCTTGTAATGCAGTGATAAAATTTAGGTTTGAATGTAACGGTATGGGTGAAATTTGTACTTTCTATTGTGTATGGATAGGTGAGATTCATGTATGGGTAGGTAGAATTCATGACAAGAATGTGTAGGTTGGGGACACATAGTCTTTTTTCTCTCTGACGGACCATTTCTCTCCACAGCACTCCCTAAAAGAAGACGACCTCAAAAACAAACTCAAAGTTCTTTCGACCCGCAACTTGGATGCTGCCTTACAACAAGTTCTTGATCTGGCCAGTAGGGATTACGTGATGTCATGGTACGGACAGTTGGTGGAAGACAATGGCAGGCTCAGTCAGCAACTGCGGTAGGTATTATGGACCTAAGCTGTGGGTTTTGTGGGGTTCAGTAGCATCGAGGTTGGAACATTAGACTCTCCGTCAAGAAAACCAGGGATCTAAAAGACCAGGGATCTAAAAGACCAGGGATCTAATTGACTTGCTTTCATTTCGAAACTTGGGCAAGTTCATCCACTTCAAACTGAACTATATAAATAAGTAGGCTATAGACAATGTGATGTGAACAAATAGTCTTCATGCAGTGATTGCAGCATGGCTGAATTCTTCCCAGAGAAGTCGAGATGATGTTGAAAGGAACAGATCTGAAATGTGAATTGCTTTGAGCGGTCCGAGCAACTGTACGCCATGTTGTCATTTTACCTTTTTGTGTGACTTCTGACAGTGTTGTTTTTGGTTTAGTCACTGATGTGTTGTTCAATTGTATTGTATAACATCTATCACCTTTGCTTGATATCTGACATTCATGGCATTTTCCCAGATTCACACCCTTTTCAGGGGCATTCGTTTTGTGAAATGGTGCAGAAATTAGACATGGTTTCAGGCCCATTATCAGGGTTTTCAAAAGGGGGGTTTGGGGGTACACAATCAGCTGGTGATTTCTGGGATGATTTGTAAAAAAAATTTGCAGTTAAAAGAAATTCTCTAAAAAAAAATGGAGTTCGTCCTAACCACCTGATGCTCCCGAGGAAGAGCATTTGTTTTGTTGTAAAATAGTTTTAATTAATATAGAGTAACTTTGTGAATGTTAGATGACAACACTGTGAACATTTATGTTTGTATGATTATCCGCAGACACTCCACCATTTTACAGACCTAAAATAAGCATTTTCTAAAGCTGGCTGATGTTGACATTTATCTTAATCCTTCAAAGTATTACATTTGAACAAACCTCTGGTGAACGTCCTGTTGAGAAGACCCTTCGTGTCATTGCTGTTGGTATGACCCCTGCAGGACAGACTTGTGGGTGTTGATAGAGAACACGATCCAACGCTTGCGCAATATTGACTTCGAAGTTTTGATGACACAAGATGTTGTCAGATGTTTGACTCGTCACTTCCATGACATACGTCTCAGTCATTGCAGGTAAGTCAGTCAGTTAATATTGTTGACATCATCAGCTTGGATGATAAAAAGTTCCACCAGTGCTCAGCGATATTCTAATATTCTGGGTCAGGAAATGTTGGGTAATTTTAGCAACTAAAGTTCAACAGATTTTAGAAAAATCTTGACATTTTGAGTCATTTGTTTGTCATAACTTCTATTAATGCCTACCTTATCTTTGTTATGTACAAGGCATCGTGTAATAAGGTTTTCTCTTTCTATGCATTGCTACTATTATTTTCCACAGGGTAACACTTTAATACCAGAATAACCCCAAAGTAGGAGCACTTTATTTACTACCAGAATTGCGCTGGGGAGGTGTCACTTTATTTACTACCAGAATTGCGCTGGGAAGTGTCACTTTATTTAGTACCAAAATTGCGCTGGGGAGGTGTCACTTTATTTACTACCAGAATTGCGCTGGGGAGGTGTCACTTTATTTACTACCAGAATTGCCCCATGGTGACAGCACTTTACTATTATAATTGCCCCATGGTGACAGCAGTTCATTTACTTCCCCCAGGATGGCAGCACTTTCCTTTCTACCAGATTTGCCCCAAGTTGTCAGCACTTTTGGTACAACTGGGATGTGCCTGGAATGTGCCTTGGATGTGCCTGGGATGTGCCTTGGATGTGCCTGGGATGTGCCTGGGATGTGCCTTGGATGTGCCTGGGATGTGCATGGGATGTGCCTTGGATGTGCCTTGGATGTCTCTGGGATGTGCCTGGGATGTGCCTTGGATGTGCCTTGGATGTCTCTGGGATGTGCCTGGGATGTGCCTTGGTTGTGCCTGGGATGTCCCTGGGATGTGCCTGGGATGTCCCTGGGATGTCCCTGGGATGTGCCTGGGATGTCCCTGGGATGTGCCTTGGATGTCCATGGGATGTGCCTGGGATGTCCCTGGGATGTGCCTTGGATGTCCCTGGGATGTCCCTGGGATGTGCCTGGGATGTGCCTGGGATGTGCCTGGGATGTCCCTGGGATGTCCCTGGGATGTGCCTTGGATGTCCCTGGGATGTCCCTGGGATGTGCCTGGGATGCGCCTTGGATGTCCCTGGGATGTCCCTGGGATGTCCCTGGGATGTGCCTGGGATGTGCCTTGGATGTGCCTGGGATGTGCCTTGGATGTGCCTGGGATGTCCATGGGATGTCCCTGGGATGTGCCTGGGATGTCCATGGGATGTCCCTGGGATGTGTCTGGGATGGCAGTACTTTCCGTATTCTTGGAATTGCTCTAAGTGGGAGCTCTTTGTCTACCACTGGGATGCAATACTTTCCTTTCTCTTGGAATTTTCCCAAGTTGCACTTTATTTAACACTGAAACTGGAGTTTACAGCAAGATAATGTTTAATAAAATATTTTGTTAGTTCTCGTCGTGGTGATCGAGAGAAAGTGAGGTTTGCCTTGCATCCCTGGTTGGCGAATGACGAGACAGAAAAGGCATTTCTACGGAGCATTGCTGAAGTTGCCATCATGAACCTGTTTCCAAAACACTACATCAACAGCCCTGCGGTCAGTCGTCTACTCAGAGAGGTATTCACTTGTAAATGTAAGTACCTGTCCCAGTAACCATGGAAACATTATAAAATTATATTGTATAATATATTGAAAAGACTTGGGGTCTATTACATTATACCAATTCCAATTGCACCTCAAAAGTATCAATCCAGTTACAAAATATAAATTCCAATTCCAATTATCAATTCCATTTTGAAATAACAGTATGTGAACAGAGCAATCATAGATTTAACAAGATTTAACAAGATTTGCCATCCAAGCCAAAGGCCCAGATGGCAAGTGGACAAGGAAGCCATTGGCTTATCGAGAGTCCAACAATGTTCATCTACTTATAACCCGCCCTCCTGAGATATGTGTCAACCTTGTTTTTAAACATATTCACGCTGCTAGCAGTTACACAATCTGTAGACAATTTATTCCATTCATTTATTGTCCTCTGTGAGAACGAGTGCTTCCTGATGTCCAATCTACATTGATCCTTTACTAATTTTACCTCATGTCCTCTAGTTCTGCTATCCTTCTTGAGTGAGAAAAACATATTTCTATCAATATTTTCATACCCATTCAATATCTTAAAAACTTCAATCTGATCTCCTCTTAACCTCCTTGTCTCTAGAGTTGTTAAACCACATTCTTTCAGGCGTTCTTCATAACTAAGGTCTCTCAGTTCTGGAATCATTTTAGTTGCTCTCCTTTGTATGCGTTCAAGCGTATCTATATCCTTCTTACGATATGGTCTCCATGCTTGTATACAGTATTCTAAATTAGGTCTAACTATTGCTTTATAAAGAGGTATAATTAACTTTTTTCCCTTGTATGTTATGTTTCTTCTAATCAATCCAAGAATTTGATTACCCTTTGAAGCTGCAATACCACACTGCTCTGAAACTTTCATATCAGCGCTTATTGTAACTCCTAAGTCCTTTTCTTTTACAGTAGTACCCAGAACAGTATCTCCCATTTTATAGTTTACATTCAAGTTCCCATGTCCTGTATGTAAGCATTTACATTTCCCAAAATTGAACAACATCTGCCATTTCTCAGACCATTTCACTAATCTGTCTAGATCGTTTTGTAAATGTTGTTTATCACCATCAGTATTAACCTTTCTAAACAGTTTTGTGTCATCCGCAAATTTCAGTACGTTACTTGTTATACTGTCGTCCAAGTCATTGATATAAATTAAGAATAATATAGGTCCTAATACTGATCCTTGAGGTACCCCACTCAAAACCGATTTCCAATTTGAAACTTCTCCATCTACTACAACTCGTTGTCTTCTGTCAGTCAGCCATTGTTCTATCCAGTCAGTTATGCTGTCCCTGATACCATGGGCTTTTAATTTAAGTAGTAATCTTTGATGTGGCACTTTGTCAAAAGCTTTCTGAAAATCTAAGTAGATAATATCTACTGGCGATCCCACGTCTATCCACTTAGTGATTTCTTCCAAAAAACATAACATATTTGTTAAGCATGACCTCGCTTTAAGGAAACCATGTTGAGATGAATTTAATAATTTATGCTTAACGAGGAATTCCACCATATGGTCTTTAATTAACCTTTCTAATAATTTACAAATCACTGACGTTAAACTCACTGGTCTGTAATTCTCTGACTTATTTCTCGAACCGTTTTTAAATAATGGTATGATGTTTGCTTCTTTCCATTCAAATGGAACAACTCCCTCTTTTAATGACAAGTTGAATACTCTTGCAAGTGGTATACTGATTTGTTCTACTGTTTCCATTAGTAATTTTGGAGGAATCCCATCCACTCCCGGTGATTTGTTATCTTTCATTGCCTTTATTTTCTTAGCTACCAATTCTGGAGTTACAACTAACGGACCTAAATAGTCAGATTTAGCCCCCTGAAATTTAGCATCAGCAACTGGTAATGAACTAATATCTTCTTTGGTAAACACTGAACTGAAGTAACCATTTAGGTCTTCCGCCATTAAAAACCCCTGTGATATTATATTTCCAGCACTGTCTTCTAGAGGTCCAACCTTGTCTTGTACGTTTTGTTTACTCCTGACATATGCATAAAAACTCTTGCTGTCATTTTTTATGTTACATGCTAGTTTTTGCTCATAGCTTCTTTTAGATTGTCTGATTTCAGTTGTAGCTGCATTAAGTGCCTCTTTGTATTTTGCATAGTCTTCGTCCTTTCTGGTACGCCTATAAACCCTCCACATAGTTTGTTTTAGCATTATTTTTCTAATAGCCTCTTTTGACAAGTGTTTCTTTCTACACCGTTTTCCTTGTTTTTGGAAGGGAACAAATTTATCGATGATACTCTCAATTTCATATTTTAGAATATTCCAACATTCAATTGCGGTCTTATTCATCAGCATGTTATTCCAATCTAGCTTTGCTAAGTATTTTCTCATATCTTTGTAGTTACCTTTGTGGAAGTTTCTCTTGTACGTTTTCTTATTTTTACTTTCTGATTTTACATTGATGTCAAAATGTATTTGATTATGGTCACTATTACCCAATGGTTCAAATATTTTTACATTGTCCACTAATTCTTTTTGTGATGACAAAACTATATCTAATACATTTTCTCCCCTGGTTGGTTCTAGTACGTGCTGAGTAAGAAAGCTATCATGGATTAAAAATAGAAATTGTTGGTCCTCAGTCCCTGTGCTCTCTAGAGAATTCCATTGTATGTGTCCATGGTTAAAATCTCCCATTATGATACATTCCCCTTTACTAACTTCCTTTATAGCGTTTTTTATTTTTGTGTTGTCCTCTTCGTTTATGTTTGGACTTCGGTAAACTAATCCAATAGTTAATTTTGAATTACCTGAAACAATTTTGCACCAAACAGCTTCATCGCAATCTGCTTCCCTTTCTAGTTTTATTTCATAAGCCTGAATAGATTCTTTAACATATAAAATAACTCCCCCGCCCCTTCTTCCTATTCGATCTTTCCTAAACATTACATATCCTGTCAGTCCTAATTCAGCATCTGTTATATCTATGTTGGCCCATGATTCAGTTACACCAATTATGTGAGGGTCAATATCTTCTACCATAATGTTTAATTAGTTTTTCTTATTTACTATGCTCCTTGCATTTAAACATACGCATCTATAACCTTTTTCAGAGATGTTTTTCGGATGATTTGATATTGGTTTATCTGTGCTAGTGGCCTCTTGTTCTGCTTGAGACACCTCTAGGTAACCCCCCTGCACTTCTAGTTTAAAGAATGTTTACTTCCAAAAATATTTGTCATTGTACCCAAGTCACTATCTACTGCTGCTGAAAGTTTGTCCGCGAATACTGCCGCCCCCTTTCCACTTAAATGAAGCCCATCCTTCATGTACATATCAGCCCTCCCAACAAAACTTCCCCATAAATCCACAAATCCAACTTCCTCTTCCCTACATAACTTCTGGACTAACATGTTAATTGCCATCCCCCGACAATTTCGATATTTGTGACCCCTCCTGCCCATTACAGGTAAAATCCCTGACAGTATTACCTGCTCAACCCGCGTCTGTTTTAGTGTTCTGACCAACTGCCTATATTTCCTAACTATAGCAGTTGTACCCTCCCTCTCTACGTTATTTGTCCCTACGTGTACTAAAACAGATCCACCCTTACCCGAGCCTACGATGTTTTTTACCCTCTCAGTTATCGCCTCTATTTTGGCTCCAGGCAAGCAGACCACCACATCATCTCCCTTGTTTAAGACTCTGTCGGTCTTCCTAACTATCGAATCCCCCACAAACACCCTCGCTCTCTTCCTCACCCCCTCTATCACTGCTGCAGAATAACTCTTCCGTTCGATCCCCTCCATCCCATTCTGTCCTGACCCCTTCCCTCCTGTCTCCTTCGCTCCTGTCTCCCCCACTTCCCACTCCTTTGCTCTTGTCTCTCCCACTTCCCTCTCCTTCACTCCGGTTGTTTTCCCTCCCGTCTCCCCCACTCCCTTCTCCTTCCCTCCTGTCTCCCCCACTCCCTTCTCCTTCCCTCCTGTCTCCCCTACTCCCCTCTCCTTTGCTCCGGTTGTCTTCCCTCCCGTTCCTTTCCTTCCCGTCTCCTTACGTCCTGTCTCCCTACGACCTGTCACCTTCCCTCCTCTCAGCTTCCTCCCAGGCTGCGGTGAGCTCTCCCTAGCATCTCTTGTGTCTTTCCCCACTTTATCATCTACTGTTCCCCCACCGGAACTACTGGCACAACCCCCCTGTTCCCTTTCCACCATTGCCACAACGAGCAGCCTCAGCTCTTCCAACTCCACCTCTAGTTCCTTCATCTTCGTACATCCCCTACACTCAAAACTAAAACTATCTGCCTGGACCTCAGCCCAGGACTTCTCGCACCCAGACTTGACGAAGTCCACCCAGTTACTACAACTGCCACAAATTAAGTGCCTTGTGGTCTTTAACTGCCGTTTGCACGGCGCCATCATACAATTTAGTTTTAATTAGTTTGCAACGTTAGCCTTGAATAAGGCTGTTTTTGTGATCAAAAGAACACTTTAGTCTAATATACTTGCTAACTGTATCTTCTATTAACCTCGCATGAGAAAAAAAAAACCCTGCCACCTAGCGAATACGGAGAACACTGTGTAACAAAACAACGAATTCAGTGTGTACTAATTTACGCTAAAATCCTGCTGTTAATTCCTTTTTACCGAAAACGTTTACTACCACTATGTCATACTTATGTATGTAATTTAAGTAAATAGATCACTTTATCTAGATATACTCAACACCATGAAATAACAGATTTATGCAACATATTATATTATATTGCTTATTGAATATATATTATTATACATAGTGTGTATTAGTTACAAACTATTTTGGCAGGACTTTCAGAAAGAGTACTCATTGTTCATGCACAATTAAGATAATAAAAATGTATGCGCCTGTGAACATTTGGGGGTTTATGTTTTTGATTATGGTGATAAAATTTTATGTGTCTTTTACGCATGAGAGTTTTTCTGCACAGGTATGTGTGTGCACAGATATGTGTGTGCACAGGTATGTAGCTAATACTGCTTATGTGCATGCAGTGCTCAAGCCAATGGTGGATGCCATGTGTGATCCGCACATGATCAACCAGCAGCTCTATGATTGGCTCTCATATCGAGAACGACTGAGTGAGGAACACAAACAGACGTTCACGTACGCAGCAAACTATGAGGGCTTCATACGAATCATTGACAAGTGTATGGAGATCGAGCATCTGAGACACATGAGGTATCAATCCAAGAGGAGGGCACTCAATTTATTGCCCAGGGTTTGGTTTCTTCCGGGACGCTCGGAAGAAACTGGAAGAAAGATGTTTCTTCCACTTTCTTCCGGGGGGGAAATTTAAGAAACCGGAAGAAACCAAAAAACATCACAACAAAGCTTTGGAAGAAATATTAGGATAACAAAAAAGTGTATGCATGCCACCATGAAATTTAATCCATTCAATATCCATTGAAACAATGCCCATCTATACATCTCCACTATATCATAGTTTTATGTTATGTATTTGTGTTTAATATGTCATAATTGGAACGAAATATAAATTGAAAGATGTGTTCAGAATGTTATCTCAATCACCGTATGCTTTATTCTTTAGTTTTAAGTCTTAACAGGCAGGTCAGTGCACACAAATAACATAGTATAGCATATCATATGTATCATATCTGAATGAACAGTGTTAAACAATTAAAGTAAATTATGCATATTTGTTATATGCACTGAAAAAAATTAAAGGGACCAGGTGTAAATGACAACATGGACAGTACTGATCTCGTTCTTACTGTCCTACTAAAGTAACTGACATTTGGAAGCTTCTTTATCAAGTGGCATGCCAAAAATGCTTACAGCTTATAAATAAAAAATAAAACATTTAATGCAATGATGTTATTTAATTTACAAAAAAAAACATTAAGTCACATTCATAAATAATATTACTCATTCCTACCTCATTTGAAAATGTTGCACAGTTGTTATAATGGGACAGCATCCTGATACTTTGTTGATGAGCACAGTAGTTGCACCTAGCCAAAACTTTCCCAGCAACTTCAACACGAGTGAAGTGCTGCCATATTGTATCTTTAGGTCTACCTCCTCGAAGCATATTGACCTAAACTTTGTAATGCTGTAACATAGCAACTCTGCTCTGACTTAGAAGTAGCTTACTGATGGCTGTTACACAAGAAGTGAAGCCATTTTATCCTCTAGTTACTATGTGGGAACAGCACAACAAGCCTGACTGCCTGAAATAATTAAGAACCCATAAGTGACACGTTAAACCCACTTATTAAGAACTTAATTAATTAGTCTTTAATTAATTAGTTAAGAAGTCTTATTTATTATGTGGGGTGGAGTTACAATATTACAAACTTTGTTTTTATATCAAAATGACTAGCTTAAAATTATTTATAAGGATTTTTTAGTTACATTTTCTTCTGGAAGAAACTATTTCTTCCTGGACAGAAGAAACTGGAAAAAACATGGAAAAACTGCCCTTCGGAAGAAACTGCAAACCTTGTTATTGCCTGTTGTCTCAAGGATGGTATACTGATTAGAAATATAAATTCTATTAAATATAAAAAAAATTGTGTGACAACATTTTGTATATAACTAATAATATATAAAAATAATTAAAGATATCTCGAAAAAAATTATGGATGTTCTGAATAATTTTTTTATATTTTGAATCAGAGACATCTAATTGTTTGAAGATATATCTAAATAATAAATTAATACTGACTATGCTAACCATAAATTAAACTGTTTGCTATCTTCCTTTGACTTTGAAACAAATGTTTCTTGATAATAATTAATCTTAGTAGACTTCTGTTGCAGATATAACATTATTGCAGAAATCATGCAAGCCACCACTATACAAAACCTGAAGAGGGCAAAAGGCTTGGACACTGGTCAGTATAATGGGGTCCATAGGAGGTCATTGATGTTGTGGTTATATCTTGATATATAACATTATATTACATTACATTTTAGAATGATTTAAGCAGATAGAGTTTTATTAAAACTGAATTATATTTACCGTATTCGACCTACATGTCCTAATAAATGTACACCACTTTTTTTAATTGACAGGATCCATATTTATTGTAATTTAATTAGTGTGGAACAACTGAAAGGCATTGCCATCTTGTGTTAAACAGTTGGCACCAATTTTCAGTTGGTCTACACTAATCACCAAATGATACTACTAGTGTTAAACAGTTACCTTATTGGCTAGGGAAACAAATTTTGGGGTTTGCTTATAAGAACAGATTCCTTGCCATTTTTTCAAACATTGTACGCTTATTAGATCATTGTGTCCTTTTTGGGTCTAATTGTACATTCAGCTACAAGACATTTTTTTTTCAAGATTGTACATAAAGTCTTACACATGTGCATTGCTAACACATGCACTCACATTCATACTCATGATGGTGCACCTGATTCAAACACACGCATGCACGCACACAGGCAGGCATGCATGCACACACACACTGCAATTCAGAGTGTTCCGTTGTTGTGTTGTTCCATGTAGTCATAAACCAGGTTGGGAAGAATGTTTTATTTGTTGTCATATATTTGGTGTACCATATCATATTCAGTAATGTCATTCAGTTTTCAATTACAACATTTATTTATTCTCTATCAAGTGTCATAACATGTTTTTATGTTTTAAAAATAAAATAACCATATATTGCATAACATTTTAAAACTCAGTTTGTTGAACCATACAGACCGAAAGTGCATCCCGAAAGGCACTACAAAAGGACACTTATTACGGGCAAGAAATTTGAAATGCTACCTCAACCAGGTAGGCAAATACAATGTACAAAACCAACATTTGCTTAATTATTTTGTTTTGTTGAATAAATATGGCATTTTGTGACCATGATGGTATTTAGTTTCTTAATCTGTTTTGCCATGTAATTTTGGATGTGATTGGTCTCTGTTACAAAAGGCCAGCTGATCTTTGGTTGTTTCAGTTAACTCTAGCCAAGTCCTTGGATGTTTTAGTTGACGGTGGCCAAGTCCTTGTGTGATGATCTTTGGTTGTTTCAGTTGACGGTGGCCAAGTCCTTGTGTGATGATCTTTGGTTGTTTCAGTTGACGGTGGCCAAGTCCTTGGATGTTTAATTGATGGTGGTCAAGTCCTTGTGTGATGATCTTTGGTTGTTTCAGTTGACTATAGCCAAGTCCTTGGACGTTTTAGTTGACAGTGGCCAAGTCCTTGTATCATGATCTTTGGTTGTTTCAGTTGATGGTGGCCAAGTCCTTGTGTGACGATCTTTGGTTGTTTCAGTTGACGGTGGCCAAGTCCTTGTGCGAGAAGAGAATCTACCTACTTGGTGGTCCAGACTACAAGTCATACAGTAATGAGAATGAGCAACAGGAATATGAATACATCCCTGGTAAAAAGGTGTGAACCCTTTCTATCATAATCTACATGCATGAAGGTGTAATCATTTGTTATTTTATGAAACACTAGCCGACTTTTGACGTAGATTATGTAACCCGGAACAATTGTAGAAAACATGCATAGTGTTGCTGATAGTTGTACGGAGCTACGACCTCCTATTGTTATGAGTTGTGTAATCTACATCAAACATCCACATAGGTTTCTTCATAACCCCCCGAGGGAATTTTTTTAATTGTTGTCTCTCTGTGTCAGTCATAATGGCCTCCTTGATCACCTTGCAAAGTTTCATGTGGATCAGCCCACAAATGTGGCCGTGCATAGATAGCAACAGACAGATTAGATTAGATAGTACAGCTGTTATCTTGCATATGTCATGCATAATGACCATATAATTCATTTGAAATATGTTTTCTTATACAAATTTACCTGTCTAGTTGTGATGTATATTCACTGCAATTTTAAAACCCGAAAACATTTAAAAAAGCAAAAAAATATGTACCTAAAAACAATGTTGTTGTTGTAATCATTTGCAATGTTCAGAAGGCATAGATTCTGGTCACAGCATTCTTTACTTGCATTTTCTGAAGAGAAATTTGGTTATGTATATATTATCAAAATACCAGAATTTCATCTGAGTTATGGATATTGTTTTTAGACAATAAAAAATATGGAGACTCCATAAAAAATTTTGAGGTTTGACATGAATTAATTGTATTTATTATCTTGTACTGCTATACTTGGGGTAAATGACCAGGGGCTAAATAACCAGGTGGGGGGGGGGTAAATGGACAGACGATAAATGACCAAGCAATAAGTGGCAGGGTAAGTGACCAGGGGGGTAAGTGACCAGGATGTAAATGTCCAGGGAGATTAATGACCAGATGGGGTAAATGTAGAGGAAGTAAATGACGAGGGGGTAAGTTGCAGAGTGTAAGTGACTGGGGAGGGGTAAATGATCAGGAGGGGTAAATGACTCAGAGGATAAGTTCCTGAGCATTAATTACCAGGGGTAAATGACCAGAGGTTGTAGATGACTGGGGGTAAGTGACCTAGCCCCTGCATTCAGGTGTCATATCTGTCATGTGTTCGTAGGTGTTTGCACTGTCGGTGATCGTTGACATGGCAGAATCTCGCAACCACTTGATGACGTACCTGCGTAAGACTGACGATGATGCCCTACTGAGGTGTGTGTCCCTCGTTAGCTACTTCCCAACACTGTCACCTGTCCAAATGACACGGGACAACATTTGAGTACCAATGATTCGGTTTTTCCTAGTTTTGCTCATATTCAAGTAAAAAATTTGAACTAATTCATGTGCTCGTTTTTAGCAAATCAGATAGGTAGATTTATATTTTTGAAAAATGTTCAATTACCGACAGAACATTTTTTTTTTTAAAGAGAAATCGGCTCCTGGGAGACAAGCCCTTGCTGATGTACAGTACTTAATTTTGTACAATTGTTCTCAATGTCATTCGTGTTTTCTATGATTGCTCAAAGTTACGTAATCTTCGTCAAATATGTATTAACGTGAAGGTATTTTATTTGGCTAAAAGTTGCTTTTTCAAACAGAACTTACTTAGAACTTGCAGCAGGTAGCATTTTAACAGGGCATTGACATATGAAATTTCGAACATAAAGTGTTTGCATTGTGTTTGGATATATTAAATGTGTGTCACTTATTTTATTGATTGAATGACAAATATGGTTGGTAAAGATATTTTCAAGTAAATCTTTGTAATAAATGAATGCCACTGTCACATTGCCACATAAGCTGCGAGTAAACAAAATGAAACATTTACCTATCCAGTCCAGTTTCTCGGTGTTATTATTTGCCACGCACGAGAACATGTCACGTAACTACATTTTGTTAATTTTTATTCTGTGGCAGGTTTTGGATGGCGGTTGAAACCATAAAACAAGCAGCAGAGGTTTGTAATAACTATTGATTTACATCAACACAATCCATGTCATCCAGCCAAGTGGCACTAACTTTTTTTTATAGTTGTTCCATTAGGTTATCTGAATAGTCCCATTGGATGAGATTTTTTTCTGCTTTCATGAAATATATGTACACCCTTGATGGCTGTATTCACTGCAGTCCTGACAGCACTGCCCTTTTCTCGTTTAATTCACCTAAAGAACGTTTTGTTAGGAAAGTTTCAAATAAGGATCTCTGAAGAAATTTTTGAAGATTCTTTGTAGCAGTGCCACAGAATATTGTTATGATAGCCACATTAAAATTAATTCAAATTGTAAACAAATTTGTAAAAACAACAGGAGGGGCTATAGTATTCAGATCACTGTGGATTATATTTTGGTATTCACATTTGCTGTGGGATTATGCCCAATAAATTCTCGTCTTGATCAAGGCCAGGGAAGAAAGCACAATATTAATCAGGCGCTATCACTATATATGTTTTGAATATTTGTGACTGGATTGTGACAGAATAGTTATTCATATGACAGACATGTTGGCGGCAGTTGGCAACAGAAGCCTTTGAAACATTTGTTGCACCACAAAACAGCATTGGTCGACAGAAGTTGTCTCGGAGTACCATCCATGCCATGGGAGCATTCTTGACAGGAGATGTGGTAAGAATGTTTCTAGGTGGGTAGCTGTAAAAATTTGTGCAATTTGTTCTGTTCCTGAAATAATCCATTAAAAATCACAGCTGAAATTGCAGAGAGAATTTCATGTGTATTTTATATATCACTAGAAATATAAACTGATGGATGTATGATGTTTATGATATTAAGGTAAATCAATGTGTCGATGTCGGCAAACATATTTCGCATTCTAATGTATGACTTTGCTTACATTTGATGTCAACTCAGAACATCAGGGGCAGCATCTATCTATAATTGTTTGACAAATTGCCGTAGCCATAGGATTTTAATAACCTTCTGTGCCATGTTACTTCAGAATTATTCCTTTTAGTCTGTGTGATGAAATATTGTCCAGTATTGCTCGATTTTTTATCAGAGCTTATTAAAATTATTCAGCTGTATATTGTTTTTCTGCTACCAGGATTTCATTAAATTGTAACATCTAAATATTTTAATGCCAATGCTTCAGGGTCCTGATGCATTCTGGGAGGCACAGGAGCAAATGTACCACATTCTTGAGGAGCAGTATTACCCATCATTCATCCTCAGTGACACGTACCACCGATATATCAGTCAGAGGAATGAAAACAGAGAACAGGCAGAAGTGGACAGAGGTAATGGGAAAATGTTCTTGGACATTTTCGTAAGTTCAGTTAAACATCCTTCCTCAATACAGTTTTTTCACTTGTTTAATTTCGGAATCATTTCACTAAAAATCAAACCTATCTATTATCCACTATGACATGCTAGCTCACTTGTGCAAATGTGTTATGTAGTTTTGATGAAATCATCGGATGAACTATTTTATTTTTAACTATAGGCACAGTCAAAATTCAGCAAAAAGGGTAAAAGTGGTTCTGTGTCTATATTCTATGACAAAGCCACTTTAGCCATTTACAAAAAATTTTACTGGTCTTGTTTAAAATAATTTAGTAGTATGTTTGATGATTTCATCGAAACTAAATACAGAATTTACACAAATGAATTAGCATGTCATAGAGAATGCTGAATACTTTTGATATTTTGCAGAATGATGTTTATTAGAGATGAGCAAAAAATATAATTTAGCTGATTTCTACTTTCCTCTTTTCACAGGTTCCTCGTTGCAGGAGACGAGGGTGGCAGGGTTGGAGGGTATGGGGTGTGGACAGAGTGGTGGTGAGCGAGTCACAGAAAGGGCGACAGACGTTGGGGAATGTTTGCCAGGTGACGTGGAAGGAATGGATGATGACGGCCCCACTGATGTTGCGCACTACTCAATCTACGCACTGCAGAAGCTACAGCAACTGAATGAGAAGTTGGGTCACAAACACGATGCTCTCAAAGCACTGACAGCATCAGGTCAACAGAACCACAAGGTATATATATAATTTGCCAACCCCAGTCTGTGATATGTCAAAGTGTTAAACCTTGGGTATAGCTTAGTGCTTTTCAGTTTCATTACAGTTCACGACTCTATTAGCCGCATATAAAATGTGACTAACTCGTTGACTGATGCAAGTTAGTGGTTCGGCATCAGTATTGTTAAGAGCAGTGCTGTTCTGATTAATCAAATTCGTCAACAATTGATTTGCTCATGCTTCAGATCAAGGAATCGATCGCATTCTTGTGGGAACAGTCATTTTCCATTATATTTGTTCTGCATTTCATTCCCTGTAATTCTATGATTTATCTGCCTGAGATCATGACAAGATAATGTGTACAAACATGACAGGAAGAGAGAAGGCTTCTGATTGGCTATTCCGCCCCATTCTCCCAGTTACTGGCCAATGAAAGCGTTCATGTTATTAACTCTATTGCTAATGGCGTCAACGAAGTCGGGGTAGAAAGAAAGGACTGAAGTCACTTTCTTGAATCCGGTCACTGGTTCATAAGGTAGCAGGGAACAAACAACATAATGAAAAAGAAAGAATTGGACATGGGTCTGCATGATGCAGCATCACTGTTAATCGGCTTGGTGCTGTGAGCAAGTAAACCATGCATGTCTATGTACATACCTCGACATGGTGAAACTGCAAAAACCAAACTGTTTTGCTTCTCTTTCATTGATATATTATTACTGCAGAAATACAAATAGAAACAGTTATATAAATATATCATATATATTGATTAACTTCTATGATCGATCATTGATCAAACATTGATCGTTTAGATCAGGGGTCGGCAACCTTTTTGAATGGAGGGCCAAATAAGTGACTTTGAATAGGTTAGCGGGCACGCATGCACGCACGCACGCACGCACACTCGTGGTAATTGGCACAATGCAATTATATACCTTGTGTCTAGCAGTTGTATTGACCACTGTTGTAAATAGCACGTCCACGAATATGAGTTATTATTATCGTCAAACATCAACGTCTGATTTTGAACAACAGTTGGATTATTCAAAAACACATTATTCAGGTAACGTGTTCTTGGCATGCCGCTGATGCCATGTTGACCCGTGTGACACTGACGCCTGTTACTGGTGATGTTGCTGCGCCACCAAGTGGCCCACACCTGGCTGCAGACTTGTTCCTGCACGCCTCAGCTTACTTCGGTATACTACAGGAGTTCTTCATATCGCGCATTCATCTCGGTCACAAGGTGCTGGAACTGCCGATAGTTTAGACAGCGAGAGCGAACACAGTTTAGTTTTCACGGCGACCCTTATTACGTTCTGCATTTTCATCGACTTGCCACACGGGCTTTCCCGTTGGATGATGGAGTGTGCCCTGAAGAGCCTTGCTTGGCACCTCCTTAGTCTTGAACCTTTTCCATCAGCGTACAACTCCGTTCGCCATTTCGCTGGCAGGTGACGAACGTTAGTTAAAACAACACATTACCACTCAAACACAAATAAGGTAGTAGGGTAACCTGGGGCAACACGGTCCCTGGAGGTAAGACGGCCCCCACCACGTACTCAAAATATATAACTCTGAACGTTCCAAATCTGGTGCAAAATGAAACTAATTCTATCTGATACCCGCCCGAAAGTTCAGCAACACGAGACAGACGTAATTAAATCAGTGTGTTTTTAAACTTTTATATGCATTGATCTAATATTTTGCCAATAGTAAAATGGTGAAACTCAACATACAACGGTGTGAATCATGAATCATGGACGTAATTGGTGACATGATAATATTATTAATCAGTTGACAGATCAAACAATACAAAATGTGGAATAGTATGTTGTGCTTTGTATACGTCTCTGGGGCAAGACAGTCCCCATGCATATGGGGCAAGACGGTCCCTATGTCTTATCCCACACGCACATCATCACACTTTGTCTAATGTATTACACATGACCAATTATGTTTAATACATTGAATATAATACGAACATTGTATAATTTACGTTCTGCTAGCCCATAGGCTGTAATTATGATGGAATATCACTAAACCAATATTAGATTATGTATGGATTGCAAGGTATGTATTATATGTTAACTCCCATTTAAATTTAACAACCATAATGGCCTGATATATTACTATCATACCATTTGTATATAATATACATTTTAATTTCAGGCAATAGTTCGTTCATACAGTTGAGCCTCGTTATAACGTTGTCGTCGGGGTCCACGACTTCGGACCGCGCTGTATGCGAGGCGCATTAGGTGTTCTCATATCCGCCACCAGGGAGCTACTAAACAATAGCGATCGCTGCCTGCTGCACCAAGCCCAAGAACGCTGTCGAAGCCCCGTGTGCTTGCAGCACTGTCTTATATGCAAATATGCAGTTTATGGAACTTATTAAACGAGTATACTAGCATCAACGTGTATTATTTTTAAATGTCACACCCTCTTGACTCTTGAACTGAATAAAACACATGTACGTAAACTGTTATGGAATAGATCTACTACGATGATGATGTACTGGACCAATAGGCCTACGAATCAAAAATAATAACGTGGACCTGAGCAGCCGAAAACGTATAAATTATGATTTGACAAACGTAGTATGTAAGCTGATAAAAAACAGAAAATGACAGGTAGAATTAATAATTGTTTCATTTCATCTTTCAACTGATCTCGACCGAAGCATAGATTTATTACGCACCACTTAACATCGATTCATCGGTTCATGTGCGGATGACGAATTAGTATTTTTGCGCACCGGTAGAGCCTTGGGTTAGGAATTTGACATGTTGGTTTCGCATCGCGAAAACGATTAAATTTACGATGTAATGGAAGCATGTCATTTCACCCAAGTGTTATGTTGGCATTGCGTACTAAATGCATTTAAAACTGTTTATCTGATTCTAACGCGAGGCGTATTTGTGAACGTCGATTGCAATTTACAAACCATCGAAGCGAAGCGAACGACAGCGATTGATGTCGGCGACAGTGCAAAACAAACAACACGTTGATACTCATTCACTGACATTGTTTTCCCCTAATGTTTCTTGAGAATTGTCAAAGTAATTCTAACTAGGTTTAAACAGGCCCAAATTCGGTGTCCACGACCGACAAGGCGCGACTGTATAAGTAAAAACCACAGGGAGGGGGTTATAGACCGTGTTACCCCAGGTAGAGGACCGTCTTGCCCCAAGGATGGGGCAAGATGGCTATTTGGGATATTTACTATTTTTCAAATGCAACTTAGTTAGGTTGTTTATTTACTGAAAATAGTTTTCCAATGGGTAACGCACAGATCTGTCCACAATGTGAACACATTAAATACAAGCTAAAGTTGTTTAATGGTGTGTTCTTTAGGAGGGCCGCGCTGCATACTTTCATGTCTGCATACGCAAAAGTGAATTCATGAAATATTAAACGAAGTAAAAATACATATTTGGTATATTATAATGCTCATCACGTGGACATGTTATTTTGTATACCAATGTGGCAGGGGCGGGCCGCATTTTGCACAATATCGTTGTCAATCTGCAGGTTGCTGACCCCTGGTTTAGATAAACCAGTGATCAATCATGACAATTTTACCAGTTCCCAACACTATAGTTAAGAGTACTCATGATTTCAAATCTATGTCAGTAGAATGTTTTATGGCATATTATTAGATGACATTTTGACGTTTTAGAAATAGTTAAAAGTTATGTACATATCATTTGGTCAGATGTTGAAGCTACAAGCGGACATACGAGCTGAGATTGAGGCATTGCAGATGGCACGCAGACAGCTCGAGTTTCACATCGAACGTACTGAACTGTGGATAGAGAACGTCGGTCAGTGGCAGGCACAGATCTACAACTCTGAGGTGGGCACCTGTCACCTGAAGTCAAGGTCATGTTGTTTGGTCCAAGGTCATGTCGTTGCAGTCAAGGTCATGACATCACAAATTTTTCACATTGAGTGATTAAGACAGCTGCTCTGCATATATTAAAAAAATATTTTAAATACAGTTTGACAGAAAAATATTTATTACAAGAAATAAATGTATTACCAAAAAAAGGATAAACCAATACTTATAAGTGCCTATCATAAAAGGTAATTAAGACAAATTTTACCTTTTGAAGTATTTCATTTAATACATTTACAGGAAAACAGAAAATATGTGAAAGCATGATACTCTAATCTCTGGCATTGGGTATTATTCAGTCTTTGTTCATTCATTAGTACAGAAGTAAAACAGATGGCATCTGTTCCTTAAAACTGCTTCCTCAACTGATGTAGCAAATCCGGTTTGTTGGTGTCCAAATATGTAGTGTGTGAATAGTTTATGTAACAACCGCAGTCGATTTAATAAAAAAATGCCTATTTTTTTCAAATCATTAAAATAATTGATTTTAGTCGTTTGATCTGGTAATGATCAAAATAGTGAATATCCAAAATAGTAAACACTCTGTGGGTCAATGCTAATCATGGGCGTGACTTCCATCTTCTCACCGATCACATGACAAAGTTTCGAAATTTCACCAAGGAAAAAATCGTGATTTTTTAGAAATTCTATTTTTACTTCAGTTAATGCTTGAACAAATATTTAATTTAATAGTTTGTCTGATGATTTCACAAAAACTGCATACAAAAGTTGCACAAACGAGCTAGCATGTCAGAGTAGATACTAGGTAGGTTTGTATTTTTGCAAAATTTATTTGAAATGAGACTAGCAAAAAAATCGAATTGATTAAGCTTTTCACACACTTCATATTTGAACATCGATGGGCCTGATTCGCGATGGGCTTAAAAAATTTAGGTGGGAGTTTTAAAGAATATTTTTTCAAAGCATGATGAAGCAGTAACATATGAAATCAGCTATGGTAATGTTACAGGTGGTAGAGGAAGAAGACAAGATGGTCGCCTACTTCGTGATTGTCGTGCACCTGCACAGTGCTGCCCCTTGTCATACCGTAATGCACCAGGATGACACGTATGGCTGGGTCGTCTCTCGCACGCTTGCGCAGTTTCATGAACTGCACCGTAAATTAATTCCTGTGAGTTGCAAAGACTCTGAATTAGACAAATATATGCTAGGTTTGAAATCCATATGTTTTACATGATATCTTGATATCTTGTATAAAGCCATGTTGATCCATGTAACGTTTTCATTAGTTAATCAACCTATACCATCCCAAACAAATGTTGTCACAAATCTCCACAACATCAAAACTATTTGTGCTTCAAGTGCCATAAGTTTGTCATTTGATTTATTAGTTATGCGATGAATACAAGAATTGTGAACGTAGCACATATCTGATTTGTGTTTTGTCAGATAAAGCCCTCATTGAAGAAGCAGCATCCACCAAAAGACAAGTTCCGAAAGAAGTCACCAGATGGCGCCTTTCTGAACAAGGCAAAGGAGAGTCTGAACAACTATCTGGTGGTCAGTGGCCGGCGGCAGAGCTTCGTTTGCCTTCCTTATAATGTGGTCAATCCCTGAGAAACACAACTGTTGTTTGGGAAATAAAGACCATAGATTGGTTGAAACAACATAGATATGACAATGCATTTACTATTGATTAAAACTAACAAAAAAACTCCACTATCATATATTGATCTTCTTTTGGTGCATATATGTTACTACAGGTACTTACACTTCATATATGTTACTACAGGTACTCACCCTTCATATATGTTACTACAGGTACTCACAATTCATATATGTTACTATAGGTACTCACACTTCATATATGTTGCTACAGGTACTCACCCTTCATATATGTTACTACAGGTACTCACACTTCATATATGTTACTACAGGTACTTACACTTCATATATGTTACTACAGGTACTCACCCTTCATATATGTTACTACAGGTACTCACCCTTCATATATGTTACTACAGATACTCACACTTCATATATGTTACTACAGGTACTCTCACTTCATATATGTTACTACAGGTACTCACACTTCATATATGTTACTACAGGTACTCACCCTTCATATATGTTACTACAGGTACTCACACTTCATATGTGTTACTACAGGTACTCACACTTCATATATATGTACTCACACTTCATATATGTTACTACAGGTACTCAAACTTCATATATGTTACTACAGGTACTCACACTTCATATATGTTACTACAGGTACTCACACTTCATATATGTTACTACAGGTACTCACACTTCATATATGTTACTACAAGTACTCACACTTCATATATGTTACTACAGGTACTCACACTTCATATATGTTACTACAGGTACTCACACTTCATATATGTTACTACAGGTACTCACACTTCATATATGTTACTACAGGTACTCACCCTTCATATATGTTACTACAGGTACTCACCCTTCATATATGTTACTACAGGTACTCACCCTTCATATATGTTACTACAGGTACTCACACTTCATATATGTTACTACAGGTACTCACACTTCATATATGTTACTACAGGTACTCACCCTTCATATATGTTACTACAGGTACTCACATTTCATATATGTTACTACAGGTACTCACACTTCATATATGTTACTACAGGTACTCACACTTCATCTGCCAGGTAATGTATTCATAATGCTAAAGTGTTGTGTGTGTACTGTGTAATCACGTGACTGCAGTGCTGCAGATGTACTGTGTAATCACATAACTGCAGTGCTGTGTATATACTGCATAACCACAGTACTGCAGTGCAGTGTATACAGTGTAATCACATGACTGCAGTGCTGTGTATGTACTGTAAAATCACACAACTGCAGTGCTGTGTTTGTACTGTGTAACCACATGACTGCAGTGCTGTGTATGTGCTGCATAATCACAACTGCAGTGCTGCATATGTACTATTTAATCACTTGACTGCAGTGCTGTGTATGTGTTGTGTAATCACATGACTGAAGTGCTGCATATGTACTGTGTAACCACATGGCTGCAGTGCTGCATATGTACCATGTAACCACATGGCTGCAGTGCTGCATATGTACCGTGTAAGCACATGGCTGCAGTGCTGTGTATGTGCTGTGTAATCACATGAATGCAGTGCTCTTCATGTACTGTATAACCACATGAGTGCAGTGCTGTGTATGTACTGTGTAATCACATGACTGCAGTGCTGTTCATGTACTGTGTAACCACATGAATGCAGTGCTGCATGCTGTGCTGTAGGAAGTGATGCAGGATGAGAGATTGGCCCAGAGCGAGATCCTCTTCACGTTCTTCAGTCCCAGTCCAGAGCATCTGAAGCAGTCGGAACCCGCCAAGGCAGGGAGAGGAACCCGCTTCTCCCTGGCAACGCTCCTCAGTAGGTAAGTCTGGGAAGGGTTAGGCAGACAGTAGATATCAAGGAGGGATATCTGGATATTAGGGTAGTGGGGTTGTCGGAATGTGGGTGGAATGGATCCTTGAAGGAGAGATGCAGGGTTGGTAGAATCAAAATTTGGAGGGCTAAATGTGTAGGTGAGTAATACAGGTAGAACATAACTTTATTTTACCTTGACTGTAACAAATTTCTTTTTGTTAATGCCAAAGAAGTATTTGATGATGTCTGTGTGCTTGGTTTGTCTGCAGCTCCAGAAAACAGCCTGATAATGAAGATACAGAGGATGTGATCTTTGGCAGTGATGAATGGTGAGTACAAGTTCTTTAGCTAGACCCAGGTCCATTACAGAACCACGCACTGGCACATGCAAACATATACCCAACAGCAGCAGAACTTTTGCATTTATCGTTCTTTTTCGTTTAAAAACATTTTAACTTAAAACTGAACTGAAAACTGTGTCATACTAATTTAAAAGTTTTGGTTTGTGATGCTTGTAGTAATAAGGATGAATCTAGCAGCGGTGTCGACGCAACAGTGGAACCCCTCTACCAGCTGATTGGAGAGATTTTTGAGTTGCGAGGATTATTCCGTTGGCTTCGACGCACTCTCATGGTATCTGTACAAGTCACATACGGCCGCTCCATAAACAGGTGAATCGTTTTAAGCGCATTTATTGTTTCGCTAATACAAATGTATTGGAATAAAAAACACACTAGCAAAAGTAGTGTTATTATACAGGTGTGAAACATGGAATATAAACTAAAGTGACAAATTGAATATGGACGCATTCGTATTCGGCACTATTCACCCGGCACTAATTTTGTCATATTTTGTGAATCCATCCATTGCAGTACGATTCCTACCTAAGTTAACTTGTTCTTAATTTGTGGTTAAGTTAGTTTATTCTGCTGTTGACGCTGGTAGCTGTGACCTGGTGACCCCACCCATGACCCCGCCTGATAACAGGCCAATCAAATGATCTCGTGCCCCGACACTGGGCTGGCGTAATCTGATTGATAACCGACAACACGTTACAAATGCAGGTTCAAGGGCTTCTGTGGTGGTAAAATTAGGGGGACATGTCAATATTGGAAATGGCCTTCATGTTTTGTCAACAATACATAAAATGCCAATGAAAAACGTCACATTTCAAGCATGATATGCATATCTATAGATATTTCTGTTATCACTAACAACCATGAAACGTTACCTGATTTAATGTTTTATAAGAACTACAACACTTGGGATGCTGAAATGCGGAATATGAAATGAACGTATCCATTAGCAAAATCACATGGGGTTCTGGAATGAATGGTAGAGGGGTTGTCTCAAAAATGTTGTGTAATTTTTGGCTGTCATTAAAAATTCTGCTAAAATCTTCCTGGTGCTGAAACTAATTCATGTTAGCCAATATTGCTTGTGGGATCATCAGTGACATTATCATACTTATATGTATGTCATTTATTTGTTTGGGGGTTTTCTCAAAATTATATAAGATGGCATTTTGTGGGTATTTTTCATATTTACAAAAATGTTTTAAAAATCACGAAACATCACCGAATAATTAAGTTTGATTCATCTGGAGTATTATTTAGTATTTTCAACTACAATTTGTGAAGAAATGGTTGGTTTATCTTAAAAAGGTTTACAGAAATTACTAAATTCAAACCCCCCCAAGTCCAAGTCAAGTCTCGAGTCATCTTTCCGAATTCCAAGTCAAGTCTATTCACTAGCATTCACCGTTCAAGTCACAAGTCAAATTTAAACATATGACGATTGCACTTCATATCAAGTGAAATATCAATAATAAACAGGTCACTTTATTACCTATATTATTTATTACGATTATTATTAACACGATGCATATAAAATGCATACTTACTCGTAATATCAACAATCTAGGTTGCAGTCATTGTCATAGTGATGAAATGGTGTTAGTTGCAAAATTATAATGATAGTAAAATTAAGACAAAGTTCTAATGATCACTGTGATCATATTATGAATATTTTATAACATTTAAATTTGAACTTTGTCTCTTGTCATCAAACATGACTAAGGAAATATCATAGTTCATACAGCTAACAAATGGTTTGTCCAGTTACATTTCTGATAGGCAACACTCACTTTGTTATCACTATCAGATAGCAGATCAGAGTGATTACTGATTAGTGATTACACTTCAGAAAGGTCAGATCCAAGAGCATTGCATCTCCAATGCGAGCTTATTGTGGATGCCAGAGTTTTGTTGGCAAGTCACAAACTGGCAAGTTAAGTCAAGTCACAAGTCATTGACCTGTAAGTCAAGTCAAGTCTCAAGTCAATGACTTCCAAGTCCAAGTCAAGTCTTGAGTCATCTATCTGAATGTCAAGTCAAAATGTGCGACTCGAGTCCGACTTGAATTAGCCTCTGTGACAACAAGTCTGCAAAATACATCACAAGTTACACAATCACCTACCACAGGCAAACAGTAGGTTTAGCTCAGGTGTACACAATAGGTTTAGCTCAGGTGTACACAATAGGTTTAGCTCAGGTGTACACAATAGGTTTAGCTCAGGTGTACACAATAGGTTTAGCTCTGGTGTACACAATAAGTTTAGCTCAGGTATACACAATAGGTTTAGCTCAGGTGTACACAATAGGTTTAGCTCAGGTGTACACAATAGGTTTAGCTCAGGTGTACACAATAGCACACATATCCCCAAAGACACAAAATAAATGTTATCAATGCTCTTTGATTTTCAATAATATATCCACAATGTTCTTAATGAGAGGATCATGAAGAGATCATGTGGCAGGAGTGGGAGGGGAGTGGAGAATGAGAACAAGGGATGGAGGAGTGGAGAATGAGAACAAGGGATGGGGGAGTGGAGAACGAGAACAAGGGATGGGGGAGTGGAGAACGAGAACAAGGGATGGGGGAGTGGAGAATGAGAACAAGGGATGGAGGAGTGGAGAATGAGAACAAGGGATGGAGGAGTGGAGAACGAAAACAAGGGATGGGGGAGTGGAGAACGAGAACAAGGGATGGGAGAGTGGAGAACGAGAACAAGGGATGGGGGAGTGGAGAACGAGAGCAAGAGATGGGGGAGTGGAGAATGAGAACAAGGGATGGGGAGTGGAGAATGAGAACAAGGGATGGGGGAGTGGAGAACGAGAGCAAGAGATGGGGGAGTGGAGAATGAGAACAAGGGATGGGGGAGTGGAGAATAAGAACAAGGGATGGGGGAGTGGAGAATGAGAACAAGGGATGGGGGAGTGGAGAACGAGAGCAAGAGATGGGGGAGTGGAGAATGAGAACAAGGGATGGGGAAGTGGAGAATGAGAACAAGGGATGGGGAGTGGAGAATGAGAACAAGGGATGGGGGAGTGGAGAATGAGAACAAGGGATGGGGGAGTGGAGAACGAAAGCAAGAGATGGGGGGAGTGGAGAATGAGAACAAGGGATGGGGGAGTGGAGAATGAGAACAAGGGATGGGGGAGTGGAGAACGAGAGCAAGAGATGGGGGGAGTGGAGAATGAGAACAAGGGATGGGGGAGTGGAGAATGAGAACAAGGAATGGGGGAGTGGAGAATGAGAACAAGGGATGGGGGAGTGGAGAATGAGAACAAGGGATGGGGGAGTGGAGAATGAGAACAAGGGATGGGGGAGTGGAGAATGAGAGCAAGAGATGGGGGGAGTGGAGAATGAGAACAAGGGATGGGGGAGTGGAGAACGAGAGCAAGAGATGGGGGGAGTGGAGAACGAGAGCAAGAGATGGGGGGAGTGGAGAACGAGAGCAAGAGATGGGGGGTGGAGAACGAGAGCAAGAGATGGGGGGAGTGGAGAATGAGAACAAGGGATGGGGAGTGGAGAATGAGAACAAGGGATGGGGAGTGGAGAATGAGAACAAGGTATGGGGAGTGGAGAAGGGTAGTGGTGTTGTCAGTGAAGATGATTCGGCAGAAGATTAAAAAACAAACATCGATATCAGTATAAGTGCCAACTTCACCTCAAGCTTTAGGGACAACCTGCATTTTTGTATTGTAATACTATAATATTGAAACATCTCAAAATATTTGTTAAACAAAAATTGGATACTTCTTTTCTGTTGCTTATAACGTTCTCCCTACATGTAATCTGATGGGTATGGAGGCGTACTGGTTAGAACATCGGACTCTCAGTCAAGAGAACCTGGGTTCGAATCCTATTGCTGCCATTTCATTGCTTGGGCAATGTCATTCGTCCCACATTGCCACAGTTCACTCAGCTGTATAAATGAGTACCTGATTATAAACAGCGATGGACATGTGAATGAATAGTCTTTGTGCAGTAATTGGAGTGTGGCTATATACTTCCCAGAGAAGTTGAGTTGGTGTTGCAATGAATAGATCTGCCAGGGCTGTAGAAGTGTAAGGCGCTTTGAGCAATCCCGAGGACTGGATAATGCGCTGTATAAGAACGTACCTTTACCTTTTTGAATGTCATTAATGACCTTTGAAATTTTTCTGTGCAGACAGTTGCGAGAGACAGTTGATTGGCTGATCTCGGAACCAATGCTTATCTACTACACTCATCAGTTGCGGGACTTGTTCTGGGAGGAAGGCAAACTGCGTCCCGCATCCCCCCAGCTCTCTCCACAACACAAGATCCGCATGAGACTGCTCGCCAAACAGAAACTGCTACACAACATTCCAGGTGTGGAAATGACACACATACATCATCGTGCATCATCATGTCTGTTGATGATGCACGATGACAGGTGTCCTAGCGAGGCTGCTAGACCATCATCATCATCATGTCTGTTGATGATGCACGATGACAGGTGTCCTAGCTAGGCTGCTAGACCATCATCATCATCATCATGTCTGTTGATGATGCACGATGACAGGTGTCCTAGCTAGGCTGCTAGACCATCATCATCATCATGTCTGTTGATGATGCACAATGACAGGTGTCCTAGCTAGGCTGCTAGACCATCAAGGATTGTATTTCTATGTTACAACCTCTGTTTTTTTCCATTCGATCTTTCCCATTATTTCTAGATGTTCAAGTTATCATTTTCATCATTTGGCCTAGAAATTCTGCTTGTCTTCTCCTGATTTTGCCCATATCTCCATTTTACTGTTTGCTGTTTTAAGAATTGTTTCATTAGTTTTCTTTTCTGTCTGTGATACTCTAAGCCAGCGGTTCCCAACCTTTTTCTCCCTGTGTACCCCGTCTCCTGAAGCGATCGATCGGGTACACCATCCTAGTGACATAGAATTATAGATGAGACAGCATTCAACACTGATTTCAGTGATAATATTACTGAATACAAAACTGTACCCCAAATGGATAAGATAAGAAACCATCTCTATGTGAGAGCTGAGTTTACCTGGTCAAAACCAGGGGAATAGTTTTGGACGAGACCCAGAGTTCGTCCATCATATACAAGTTGGGCACGAAAGTTTGCATGCAGAACATTGGCGACTCCTTGTTTGCTGAGATATGTAGATGGGAACATTAGCAATACCCTCATGGGTACTTCAACTACTTATGGACACAATTCGCTCATCTTAGACCAAAACTGAAGCGCCGCGCTTAGTTGTACATTGTATATGAAATCAATCACTGTGGTGAACCGTTCTTGGAGTGACTTGTTAAGCAAGTTCAGGTGGAAAACAATGTTTTTCAAGCATGCCAGTTTCAAGAGCTACCTTTGTCTGAAAGTTTTTCAACAAATTTCAAAACTGCTCCTTGAATTTGGTGATCTCATCTATCTGCGACACTACTCTGGACATTACGTTCCCTCGTGAGAGCCAACGGACCTCAGTGTGGAAGAGCAATGACTCTTGGTCCTTATTGAACTCTTGATGCAAGAGGCAGAAGAACTTAGTATTGGGGGCGTTTGACTTGATGACGCAAACTTACTAGTTAGGCACTAACCGTTGATATGAGGCAAAATCATCATAACTTAATTTAGGTGGGAAGTACCTTAACTGGGAAAACTGTAGGTCCTTCGAGAATAGCAATCGAGGGACTTGGATCAAGACGTTTTCTAATAGGGTTGAATGTTTGCTTAACAGGAATATGTTTTGCATGAATTTGATAGTATTACAGAAAGACATTTTCTCCTACATAGATCATACAAAGTGACAGCATTAATGTACTGTTGCATATAACCTTAGCTTCAGCCAACCCTCCGTGTACCCCCTGGAAAACATCTGGCATACCCCCGGGGGTACGCGTACCTCAGGTTGAGAACCCCTGCTCTAAGCATTCTTCTCAAGAATATATATCTTATATGTAGAGCATTGCAGGACTCGATTTCTCACTTCAAGTAATAATATCATATACTTTTATTAGTAAAACTGCTTTTCACATTATTCGCAATTTGTCTTCTCATCTCATCATTGTTTCGACCAAAGTTTTTAACTATTCAAGACGTTGCATGTAGATTGTAAACTGAATCATCATTTTATGAAAATCTTATGGTTACCCACATTGTAACGCTATAGCAAATACCGTGTCTGCCCTTCTTGGATTCTGTGTCCAGTGGTGGACTGTGTGGGTCTGTGTCCAGTGGTGGACTGTGTGGTTCTGTGTCCAGTGGTGGACTGTGTGGTTCTGTGTCCAGTGGTGGACTGTGTGGTTCTGTGTTCAGTGGTGGACTGTGTGGTTCTGTGTCCAGTGGTGGACTGTGTGGTTCTGTGTCCAGTGGTGGACTGTGTGGTTCTGTGTCCAGTGGTGGACTGTGTGGTTCTGTGTCCAGTGGTGGACTGTGTGGTTCTGTGTCCAGTGGTGGACTGTGTGGTTCTGTGTCCAGTGGTAGACTGTGTGGTTCTCTGTCCAGTGGTGGACTGTGTGGTTCTGTGTCCAGTGGTGGACTGTGTGGGTCTGTGTCCAGTGGTGGACTGTGTGGTTCTCTGTCCAGTGGTGGACTGTGTGGTTCTGTGTCCAGTGGTGGACTGTGTGGTTCTGTGTCCAGTGGTGGACTGTGTTGTTCTGTGTCCAGTGGTGGACTGTGTGGTTCTCTGTCCAGTGGTGGACTGTGTGGTTCTGTGTCCAGTGGTGGACTGTGTGGTTCTCTGTCCAGTGGTGGACTGTGTGGTTCTGTGTCCAGTGGTGGACTGTGTGGTTCTATGTCCAGTGGTGGACTGTGTGGGTCTGTGTCCAGTGGTGGACTGTGTGGTTCTGTGTCCAGTGTGGGTCTGTGTCCAGTGGTGGACTGTGTGGTTCTGTGTTCAGTGGTGGACTGTGTGGTTCTGTGTCCAGTGGTGGACTGTGTAGTTCTGTGTCCAGTGGTGGACTGTGTGGTTCTGTGTCCAGTGGTGGACTGTGTGGTTCTGTGTCCAGTGGTGGACTGTGTGGTTCTGTGTCCAGTGGTGGACTGTGTGGTTCTGTGTCCAGTGGTGGACTGTGTGGTTCTGTGTCCAGTGGTGGACTGTGTGGTTCTGTGTCCAGTGGTGGACTGTGTGGTTCTCTGTCCAGTGGTGGACTGTGTGGTTCTGTGTCCAGTGGTGGACTGTGTGGGTCTGTGTCCAGTGGTGGACTGTGTGGTTCTCTGTCCAGTGGTGGACTGTGTGGTTCTGTGTCCAGTGGTGGACTGTGTGGTTCTGTGTCCAGTGGTGGACTGTGTGGGTCTGTGTCCAGTGGTGGACTGTGTGGTTCTGTGTCCAGTGGTGGACTGTGTGGTTCTGTGTCCAGTGGTGGACTGTGTGGTTCTGTGTCCAGTGGTGGACTGTGTGGTTCTGTGTCCAGTGGTGGACTGTGTGGTTCTGTGTCCAGTGGTGGACTGTGTGGTTCTGTGTCCAGTGGTGGACTGTGTGGTTCTGTGTCCAGTGGTGGACTGTGTGGGTCTGTGTCCAGTGGTGGACTGTG
The DNA here is from genome assembly GCA_963662155.1 of Lamellibrachia columna. NCBI lineage: Eukaryota > Metazoa > Annelida > Polychaeta > Sabellida > Siboglinidae > Lamellibrachia > Lamellibrachia columna. The sequence continues at coordinate 40,102,340 of OY759274.1, forward strand.
TGGTTCTGTGTCCAGTGGTGGACTGTGTGGTTCTGTGTCCAGTGGTGGACTGTGTGGTTCTGTGTCCAGTGGTGGACTGTGTGGTTCTGTGTCCAGTGGTGGACTGTGTGGTTCTGTGTCCAGTGGTGGACTGTGTGGTTCTCTGTCCAGTGGTGGACTGTGTGGTTCTGTGTCCAGTAGTGGATTGTGTGGGTCTGTCCAGTGGTGGACTGTGTGGTTCTCTGTCCAGTGGTGGACTGTGTGGTTCTGTGTCCAGTGGTGGACTGTGTGGTTTTGTGTCCAGTGGTGGACTGTGTGGTTCTGTGTCCAGTGGTGGACTGTGTGGGTCTGTGTCCAGTGGTGGACTGTGTGGTTCTCTGTCCAGTAGTGGACTATGTGATTTCTGTCCAGTGGTGGACTGTGTGGTTCTGTGTCCAGTGGTGGACTGTGTGGGTCTGTGTCCAGTGGTGGACTGTGTGGTTCTGTGTTCAGTGGTGGACTGTGTGGTTCTGTGTCCAGTGGTGGACTGTGTGGGTCTGTGTCCAGTGGTGGACTGTGTGGTTCTCTGTCCAGTGGTGGACTGTGTGGTTCTCTGTCCAGTGGTGGTTCTGTGTCCAGTGGTGGACTGTGTGGTTCTCTGTCCAGTGGTGGACTGTGTGGTTCTCTGTCCAGTGGTGGACTGTGTGGGTCTGTGTCCAGTGGTGGACTGTGTGGTTCTCTGTCCAGTGGTGGACTGTGTGGTTCTGTGTCCAGTGGTGGACTGTGTCCAGTGGTGGACTGTGTGGTTCTGTGTCCAGTGGTGGACTGTGTGGTTCTGTGTCCAGTGGTGGACTGTGTGGTTCTCTGTCCAGTGGTGGACTGTGTGGGTCTGTGTCCAGTGGTGGACTGTGTGGTTATCTGTCCAGTGATGGACTGTGTGGTTCTCTGTCCAGTGGTGGACTGTTTGGTTCTGTGTCCAGTGGTGGACTGTGTGGTTCTGTGTCCAGTGGTGGACTGTGTGGTTCTGTGTCCAGTGGTGGACTGTGTGGTTCTGTGTCCAGTGGTGGACTGTGTGGTTCTCTGTCCAGTGGTGGACTGTGTGGTTCTGTGTCCAGTAGTGGATTGTGTGGGTCTGTCCAGTGGTGGACTGTGTGGTTCTCTGTCCAGTGGTGGACTGTGTGGTTCTGTGTCCAGTGGTGGACTGTGTGGTTTTGTGTCCAGTGGTGGACTGTGTGGTTCTGTGTCCAGTGGTGGACTGTGTGGGTCTGTGTCCAGTGGTGGACTGTGTGGTTCTCTGTCCAGTAGTGGACTATGTGATTTCTGTCCAGTGGTGGACTGTGTGGTTCTGTGTCCAGTGGTGGACTGTGTGGGTCTGTGTCCAGTGGTGGACTGTGTGGTTCTGTGTTCAGTGGTGGACTGTGTGGTTCTGTGTCCAGTGGTGGACTGTGTGGGTCTGTGTCCAGTGGTGGACTGTGTGGTTCTCTGTCCAGTGGTGGACTGTGTGGTTCTCTGTCCAGTGGTGGTTCTGTGTCCAGTGGTGGACTGTGTGGTTCTCTGTCCAGTGGTGGACTGTGTGGTTCTCTGTCCAGTGGTGGACTGTGTGGGTCTGTGTCCAGTGGTGGACTGTGTGGTTCTCTGTCCAGTGGTGGACTGTGTGGTTCTGTGTCCAGTGGTGGACTGTGTCCAGTGGTGGACTGTGTGGTTCTGTGTCCAGTGGTGGACTGTGTGGTTCTGTGTCCAGTGGTGGACTGTGTGGTTCTCTGTCCAGTGGTGGACTGTGTGGGTCTGTGTCCAGTGGTGGACTGTGTGGTTATCTGTCCAGTGATGGACTGTGTGGTTCTCTGTCCAGTGGTGGACTGTTTGGTTCTGTGTCCAGTGGTGGACTGTGTGGTTCTCTGTCCAGTGGTGGACTGTGTGGTTCTTTGTCCAGTGGTGGACTGTGTGGTTCCGTGGCATGTTTCAGATGCACTGAAGAACCTGGTGGGTGAAGACAATGCCCGCCACGGCACCATCAAGGTGTTTGAGGCTCTACAGGACGTCAGACTCAACAAACACGTCTTCTATGTATGTGACTTACTTTATGTGTTAAGATCTACATCCTGCTTTTGTCGTTGTTACTTCCACTTCTTTGCACCAGGTGTTTCTCGGCCTTCCCCCTTTTGCCCTGAAGATTCCATTTGAGTGCCTGTCTTGTAATACGCTGTGTTGGCTTCCTTATAGTGTGGCATATCCAGCTCCTCTTCCACCTTCTCATTTGATGTTCATTTATTTCATTATTATTACCATCTTTATTCGGATGCAGGGCAACTGGGCTAGTAAGTAAGAGAGTGAAGTACTCAGACAGCATATAATAAATTGAAGGTGTGGCAAGTTACCTGCTGCTTTTAAATTTATACTTGACCAAACACCTAAATTCCCGAAGTATAAATATCTTCATATGTATATAAATATGAAGTGTGCTGCAGATCACAAGTTGTGTAACAAGCTGTGTTACAAGACATCATGTTACAAGTTGTGTAACAAGCTGTGTTACAAGACATCATGTTACAAGTTGTGTAACAAGCAGTGTTACAATACATGATGTTACAAGTTGTGTAACAAGCTGTGTTACAAAACATCATATTACAAGTTGTGTTATTAGTCGTGTTACAAAATGTATTACAAGATATCTTATTTGTCATAGAATGTGTTATAAGTTGTGTGTTATTAGTCATGTTACAAGATGTGTTACAGGTCATGTTACGTTCTATTACCAGTCTTGTTTCTTGCAGGCCTTGCTGGAGCAACTTCTGGTGCAGATCTTTCCTGAACTGAATCGACAATTGCACCGCCAAGAAACCAACATTGGCGAAGAAAAACAAAACTGATACACATTGTCGCTGCTCAAGATTTATTTAACTGTTCTGACGTTTATTTTTTGTAGATTTTCAGAAAATAGTTTGGTTTTGTATTTTCCACTGTGTCAACAATAAAGCTGTGAAATTATACGTTATTGTATAAATACAGAGACCACACAATCAAGTTCTGCCTTTCATAATTTATTATTAATTATGCTGTGGTATAAAGGTGTTTAAGAAAGAACAGTACAAATGTTGCCATTGTTGACTTTCATCCGCATAGACACACTAGTACTTGTGTCAGTTTGCTGTCACAGTCACGCCTAAACCCTTCGATTTAAGATAGCATAAATCATACTACTGTAGTTGAAACAAGCATGCCTCCACACTGCTGCTGGATAATGCAAAAATTTCACAGGGAAAGCAAATGCACCACTAGTTGGTGCCACGGACTCGGCGAAACACTTCAATTCATTAACAACAATAGTCCAGTCTTGTCAGTTGTAGCCACGTGTTGTGTGTGGTACGGTCTGGCAGTTCAGGTTTTACTGCTCTATGTATATATTGTAAGTGTGCATGCGTGCATGCCCGCATGCATGCACATACACAATATATACATAGTGGAGAGAAATGTAGATTTCCTTTTTTTGGCAGTGTCAACTTCGATTCAGAGTTCATGGAGACTTGTAATTATTATGTCGGTGTAGTCACACTTGGTCCCTCCATCCAGGAAAGAATGTCTGAACTCTGAACTAACCAAATAGATCTTCTTGTGTTGCAATCGACTGTGTTATCCAGAAAGCAACTGGATAACTACCAGCCACACCTGCCCATGCATCAAAGATGGGTCCAATGTTGACAGGCGTAGAGGAAACGTTACGTAATTTACAGAGAAGTGACATACCTAGAGGAGACGTGACATACACAGAGGAGACGTGACATACACAGAGGAGAATGACAGTTTTCCTGCCCCAGATTACCCTATGGCTTACAGTAAATACCTTTACATTGATACTAATGATAATTGATTCTGCTGATCAGTATAGATGTTTACCTGGTATGTTGAAATTGCTTGTTGGAACTCACGAACAACAGTTAACTGGCTACCATTTCTTGTGGCATGTAAACCCAAACAGCCCTGCCTAGGGCTAACCTAGTAGTGGTTTATTTAAGAGATTTCCTTCTCCAGTTAGTGAGTCCACGAGAGGTTTTCCCCATTTCCCTGCATGGGATCTTTTACTTCCACTGGCATAGACACCAGATAGAAGGGAACAATGGCTTTTTTCCGTATCTTCCGAAAGAAACGGGCAAAGTAGGGTGAACGAAATTGCCCAACTTTCGAAAACGGCGGAGATGGAATTGAACCACCGTGACTCCGTCAACAGTCAGGTGCTCTAACTATTAAACCACCACTCCACCTCACCATTGTAATGACTTGTGTGCAATTGTTTACAAATTTAACAGTATATGTATATATATATATAGTCGCATATATATATATATATTTATTTATTTATGAGTTTCAACATACCAATATATATTGGTATTTGGAATATATATATATATATATATGCTATTTTGAGGTACTATGTTCCACTGACAAGGAATCAGGGTGTTACTTACTTATTAACTTTTCCTCCCTGTGAGACACACAAGGCAGAGAGCAGTCGACGCCATCCATCTCTATCTTCAGCCATTCTTTCAAGGTCTTGTGTCTTTACGGTGCAATAATATTTACGGTGCAATAACAATTATATTGGAGTACCATGTTTAACATGAAAGGGTATCGCTTGACTCCGCAGGACCAGGAAATTTAAATCGTGCTGTTCTTACGACAAAGGAAGCACGCTCGCTCTGCATGACTTGCAAGATGTATACTGGTCGGTGTAGTTTTTTACCTACTTAAGAGAATATGCCGTTTAAAAAAAAATCTGAAGAAACATTTTGTGTAAGAGATTGATATACCAAATCAGCAAAAGCTACTTCATTTATTCAATGCAAACAAATTATTAAAACAGTTGTTTTGAGTGAAAAACTTACAAATATTGAACGTCTGAACCATGTTACATGTGGAGTTCCACAAGGATCTATATTAGGCCCATTACTCTTTATTTTATATATAAATGATATAGAAATTGTATCAGATATCCTAAATCCTATACTGTTTGCAGATGACACAAGTCTCTTTCATGCTCATACATGCTTCAACACTCTCATCGAAGAGGTAAACATAGAAATACAAAAAATCTCAACATGGTTCCATACCAACAAACTTTCCCTAAACACCAAAAAGTAAAATTTTATTATATTCACACCAAAAGGAAAAAAATACAATATCAACAGTGCCTTAATACAAGTAGATGGAAACAAAATAAAGCATGTCAAATTCACCAAATTCCTAGGGATATTTATAGATGAGCACTTAAGTTGGACAACACATATTGAAAACCTATCAAAACAAGTAGCACGGAATGTGGGAAAGCTTAACAAATTAAAACATTTCCTCCCTATGTATATAATGAGAACTATTTATTGGTCTTATCACATTTACAATATTGCACTCTACTGTGGGAAAATTCATATTGTACAAACTTAAACAAACTAAGAATACTACAGAAGAAAGCTATTAGGATAATCACAAATTCTCATTACATTGCACACACTGATCCGCTATTCTCAAAGTTAAAACTATTAAAATTGGATGATCTATATAAACATCAACTAGGTATTTTTATGTATAAAGCAGCAAATAACAAACTCCCAGATTCTATGTCATCAATGCTTACGAGAATACAAAATATCCACAAACATAATCTAAGAAACCAAAATAGCTATGTATTATTTAATGTAGTGAGGATCATGTATCACTTAATGTATTCATGCTCACATTTAATGAATACACTACATTTGCTTGTGTAGTTAGTGTATTATTTGTTCATATCATTCAAAGTACAAATTATATGTTGATATTTAAACAACATTTTTGAGACTCAATTTGTATAATATATATACTCTAAATCTACCTTTATTTTAACATGGCAGAAAAAAACCATGAATTGATGTTCGTGTAGTATTTAATGTATTCATGGTACCTGCAATACTTAATGTGTTCATGTTCACATTGTAATGTATTCATGTGCAATAATTAGTTAGGTTATTAGCTAGTGTAGTATTTATTCATAACATTCAAATTACAATTTGTATGTACATATATTGAAGCAATTTTTTACATTATATTTTATTTCACGTGCAATAATGTTGCTTAGTATATGTTTTTGGCTTAAGCCTAAGGAAACAAAATAATTATGTTTTTATTATTTCTGGGTGGTCCTCGTCATAAGCCCCGCGGGGTTTCTAGAGGATCTCCTTGGTTGCTCCGCTATTTGTATAATCTGTGACTCGAATCATACTGTAAGTATGTTAAAATGTATGTGTAACCAAAATAAAGTTCATTCTTTCATTCATGTCGCGCGAGTCGAGGAAACCGGAGGAATTATACCTATATTTATGGCAAGCCGTACAGACAATCGTTTTAAATTTTACCACTTTGTTCCAATTGTGTCAACTTTTTATAACAACCAGCTTGACATAGCGTTTTATAAAACACATACACATATATTTGTATTGAATATATAATGTTAATGTAGTACATTTTTTCTCGTATATTTAACACATTTTAATTATTCCTACTTTTATGACAAAACTAGCTTGCCATACATCTACCACAAAAAAGGCTATTACTGTCACGTGGCCAAGAACGAGACATGCGTCAGCAGACGCTCAATAATAATGTCTGGTAAGCATGCAAAGTCGGTTTTTTTTTATCAAGGTATGTATATCATAAACGTGTTCCATGTCATATTATATATAACAATATATTTTGATCAGACAAGACTCTGTATGGTTATTGTCGTAAACAGACGCTGTGACGTCTCTAACGCGATATCAAGCAAGATTTCAATGGATCGAAAACTGGCGTGGGTCGAAAACTGCACCGGTAATTGTATATCAGACTCAAACTCAGTAGCTATGCTGGACCATTTTGAAATAATTAAGTTATTGCAAAGTATTATACATCGTTGGAAAGGCCTATTATTAAGATACATCATGGTATCAGTTGTATGGCTGTATGTTAATTAGTTTTAGAGCACTTTAAAGACACCCCCCGTCAACGTTTTCAAAACACGTTTTTTTCTATTTTGATCAAAAAAGTGTACCTGGTCTAAAAAATGTACTAATATTAATGTTAATGTATTTTTTTTACATATTGTGGAAGTACTCAATGTTCTCAACCTGTGTAGGGGTCATTCATACCCGTGCATCCATTATTTTTGTTGCAAGAGAGCTGTAAACAGTGTTATTTTTCACTTATTTTGCACATTTTTACAGGGGCGGTTGGTAAAAAACAACCACAGTTTATACCCTACAGATATATATATTTTTAACTCAGTATCTACTTCTAAGCATATTTGACATGTATAGGTCATTAGCATTATTATATAAGTGAACAATATTTTTTACAAGATTTTTACAAACTGCAAACTTTTATGTATCTTTACAGAAGAATGTTCACAGCTGAAGACATGCTGATGCAAGATGAATATTTGACATGTGTATCATGTAGGATGATGATCATTGGAAAGATATATTATTAAGATGCATCATGGAATCAGTTGTGTGGCTGTAGGTTAATTAGTTTTCATGTTAGAGCACTTTAAAGACACCCCCGTCAACATTTCCAAAACACGTTTTTTTTCAATTTTGATTAAAAGTGTACCTGGCTTAAAAAAATTACTAATATTAATGTTAATGTAATTTTTTTGACATACTGTGGAAGTACTAAATGTTCTCAACCTGTGTGGGGGTCATTCACACCAGTGCATCCATTATTTTGGTTGCAGGAAAACTGTAAACAGTGCTATTTTTCACTTATTTTGCACATTTATACAGGGGCAGTTGGTAAAAAGAAAAAAAAACAATATATACCCTACAGAGACATTTTAAAACTTGGCGTCTAGTTCTAAGCATGATTGACATGTATAGGTCATTAGCATTATTATGTATATGAAAATATTGTTTACAAGGTTTTAACTGTGAACTATTATGCAGATTTTGACAGAAGCCTTTCCACAGCTGTATCATGTAGGATGAAATGTAAGCTTTCATTGTCATACTTATTGCATTATCTGGGTGTATTAGTAGTTAAAATAAGAAACAACTACTATAAATATGTACATCATTACAAGTATCATATCAATATGTGTGGATCGTTGAGTGAATAACCATTCTGACACAATATTGCATACCAGCAATCAGTTGTACATCATTTTTAGAGTTTCATACACCTTCACCCATCATCTAGGCCATCATCATATCCAAAATAGATAAATTTGGCATAAACAAATATTTACATTACTACTAATACTAGTCATTAGTCACTATACATAAGTCGTATCCACAGTTATGATAGTACTTATAATGAAAAACAATCAGAAAGCAGTGTAAATCATATTAACATTCCAAGTGTAAGACTGTCAGCTTTGAGCTTAATGTGAGTAATGGATGCCTTTCTTCGTCTTGTCTGCTGGGACATCGTTTGACAGGTCAGTCACGCCGTCACGTCTTTGCAAGTTTGTGTACATGTTTTATCTCCCGCCAAAATGAGCAAAACACCCTCCAGAACTTCAAACATATACTGCAACACGATAATATAGTTAGATAGATCAATTACCACTTACACACGTACTTGAAGAATGGATATTTATGAACTTTCAACAACTGCGACGAGAAAGATGAACTTGAAACAACAGCGGGCTAGGACATCGCATAATTTATTATTCTGACATGTCTGTGGCGCCACCTAACGTTCAAATAGCTAGATAATTATTGGCGTCGGTGGATAGTGATGGGGGTTGTTTTAGTTGTACAGTACATTACTAGCCAAAATATAAAAAAAAATTGTGTTAATAATTGATCAGTAAAGGACATACAATTGTTTTTTTTCGTGAATCAAGGTGAATCCCGGTTTTGCGAGAATCGTGAAATTTTCACCTTAAAAAACAAAATACTTTCACCTAAAGAAATAAAACAGGATGTACATCAGAGTAAAGAACGTTTATTCGGCTTTACAGGCGTATGCACACTTTTATTATAGGTGGTCTATGTCGGCTGCTATGGACCGTTAAAGGCACCCCCTATAAACGGGCCTCTCTGGGTACACGTTTTGGTCGACTTGCTGATCATAGCACTACTAGCGCCGCCTAACGAGCTCCGGCATTGCTAAACTCAGACGTATTGATATCGTCGCGCGTCGCCGAACACGCCAATTAGTCAGCGCCGATAGAACGATAGTCGGACGCCTAGCCGTGTTGCTCAAAATCGGAGTTGGTTAATCAACAGATATGTTTGTGTTTAGCATGGGTTCGCGCTTGCTCGCTGTCTTCGTCGTCGTATATGTGCTGAGTGCCACTCGAGTCGCGTCGCAGTGCACGACCAGGAACTGCCACGAAGACGACAGTGAAATCGAGGCGGACGTGCTGACGATGGTGTTAGGTCTGCGGCAACGTTTGGCGAAGCAAGAAGAAACCATACTCTCCATGAAAGCGACAATACATTCACAGAACGAAAAATTTGACGAACTCGAAAAAGTCATTAAAACCGACAACATCCGATACGATGACTCGTTAAAGCAACTTCTGAGAGAAATAACGGCATTGAAAGAGGCACGACGCACTGGGCGTAATACAAATGGATCTGTGGAACAAGAGCCACAAGACGAGCAGAATACGTCGTGTGTGTGGGGTTAGGGTTAGCTCCAGTCGCCAGAGGGCGCTGATACAGTCGTCAGGGGCGCAGGGGCGCGCGCGGGGATGGTAATACACCCTTTTCAGCGTAATACACCTTTTTCCTGTAATCGCGCGCACCCCTGCGCCCCTGGCGACTGTATCAGCGCCCTCTGGCGACTGGAGCTAACCCCTGAGCGTCTAGCTAACCCTAATCCTAACCTTAAACCGAAACCCTAACCCTCGCTCTTATACATTGACATCATAACCCTAACCCATAACTAACCCTAACTTCAATGTCTCTGTCTTTAGGGAGGTTTGTGTACGACTATATAGTGTGGGGTGGTGTCAAATATGTTCAGGTATATAGACAGAAGGTGAAGGCCGTGCGGGCGTGGGGGTGATCAGATGGCTATACTCGTCTAATTACTCTAATGAGGGTGGTCAGATGGCTATGCTCGTCTCATTACTCTATGGTGGTGAGGTGTGGGAACCAGAAGGTAATGGCTACACACGACTCACTACTACTACTCTGTGGAGCTTGTCCATGTGTAGAGGGGTGTCACTATCGGGAATACAACACCAAGCGTGCGTCGTTTGGTCAGATGGCTATACTCGTCTCATTATTCTATGGAGGGTGGTCAGATGGCTATATTCGTCTCATTGCTCTATGATGGGGTGGCGAGGCGTGGAAACCAGAATGTAACTGCTACATTCGACTCACTACTTCTCTATGGATCGAGGTATGTATCAGAAATTCTAGCTGCCACCCTAACCCTAACCCTAACGGTGTAACCCCAACTTGTAGGTTTTATAACACTAGAGAGCCTGCAAAAAGGTGTAACCCCAACCTGTTGTCGGTTGTATAACCCTAGATAGACTGCATCGAGATAGTGCTGTTTGCACAACGCTACCAGTAATGGACAAAACTAGCAAAACGGTGGACAAACTAATAAAATGGCGGACAAACTAACAAAATCATGGACAAACTAACAAAATAGCGGAAAAACTAACAAAATGGCGGACAAACTAACAAAATGACGGACAAACTAACAAAAATTATGGACAAAACTAACAAAATGGCGGACAAACTAACAAAATGGCGGAAAAAAAAAATAATGGACAAAACTAACAACATGGTGGACAAACTATCAAAATAATGGTCAAAACTAACAAAACGGCGGACAAACTAACACAAATGATGGAGTGGGGGTGGTGAGGTGTGGGAACCATAAGATACTGGCTACACTCGACTCACTACTACTCTATGGAGCTTGTCAATATGTAGAGAGGTGTCACTAGCGAGAATGCAACACCAAGCGTGCGTGGGGGTGGTCAGATGGCTACACTCCTCTCATTACTCTATGGTGGGGTGGTGAGGTGTGGAAACCAGAAGGTAATTGGTACATTCGACTCACTACTACTACTCTATGGATCGAGGTATGTATCAGAAATTCTAGCTGCCATAGGTCTCTATCTCTATGGAATGTACTGAGGGTGTAGTGACTATGTATTCCAGTTATGTACTGAGGGTGCAGAGAACATGTATTTCGAGCTGTGTACTGGGTGAGCAGTAACTGTGTATACTAATCGTGTACTGGAGTTGTAGTGACAATGCATTATAGCTACGTACTGGAGATACAGTGAATATTTTGTATTTTAGCTGTGTACAGAGTGTGTAGTGACTATATATTCTAGATGTGTCGTGAGGGTGCATTGGCCATGTATTCTAGCAGTAACTGTGCATTCTACTTGTGTACGGGAGTTGTAGTGACTGTATCTTACAGCTGTGTGCTGGAGATACAGAGTGTACATTTATTTATTTTATGACACTGTCTCGAAGCTGTCTTGCTGTTTCCCATCATCTCAGTATATATTTATGTACAGGAGCCAGGATGTGGCTGGAGGAAGGAGAGACAGAGGACAGTATAGTATGGTGGACGCAACGTATCAGGAGTCAGCATGTGGTTGGATGTAGGAGAGACAGATGACATTATGGTGGACGCAATGTATCAAGAGCCACAATGTGGCGGAGGCAGTGCTTAAGGAGTCAGGATGTGGCTGGAGGTAGGGGAGACAGAGGACTGTGTGGTGGAGGTAGTGTGTAAGGAGCCAGGATGTGGTTGGAGGTAGGAGAGATAGAGGACTGTATGGCGGGGGCAAAGTACCAGGAGGCGTGATGTGGCTGTAGGTAGGAGAGACAGAGGACTGTATGGTGGAGGCAGTGTGTAAGGGGCAGGGATGTGGCTGGAGGAAGAGGAGACAGAGGACAGTATGGTGCACGCAATGTCTCAGGAGCCAGGATGTGGCTGGAGGTAGGGGAGACAGGGGACTGTATGGTGGAAGCAATGTGTCAGGAGCCAGGATATGGCTGGAGGTAGGAAAACCAGAGGACTGTATGATGGACGCAATGTATCGGGAGCCAGGATGGGCTGGAAGTAGGGGCAACAGAGGACAGTATGGTGGAGGCAATGTATAAGGAGCCAGGATGTGGCTGGAGGTCGGAGCAACTGAGGACAGTATGGTGGACGCAATATATAAGGAGCAAGGGTGTGGCTGGAGGTAGGAGCAACTGAGGTATGGTGGATGCAATGTATCAGGAGCAAGGGTGTGGCTGGAGGTAAGAATGACAGAGGACTGTATGCTGGACGCAATGTATCAGGAGTCAGGATGTGTTTGGAGGTAGGAGAGATAGGGGACTGTATGCTGGACGCAATGAATAAGGAGCAAGGGTGTGGCTGGAGGTAGGAAAGACAGAGGACTGTATGATGGACGCAATGTGTAAAGAGCCAGGATGTGGCTGGAGGTAGGGGAGACAGAGGACTGTATGATGGACGCAATGTATCAGGAGTCAGGATGTGGCTGGAGGTAGGAGAAACAGAGGATAGTAAGGTGGACGCAATATATCAGGAGCCAGGATGTGCTTGGAGGTAGGAACAACAAAGGATAGTATGGTGGAGGCAATGTGTAAGGAGTAAGGGTGTGGCTGGAGGTAGGAAAGACAGAGCATTGTATGATGGACGCAATGTGTAAAGAGCCAGGAAGTGGCTGGAGGTAGGGAAGACAGAGGACTGTATGATGGACGCAGTGTATCAGAAATCAGAATGTGGCTGGAGGTAGGAGCAACTGAGGACAGTATGGTGGACGCAATGTATAAGGAGCAAGGGTGTGGCTGGAAGTAGGAAAGACAGAGGACTGTATGATGGACGCAATGTGTAAAGAGCCAGGATGTGGCTTGAGGCATGGGAGACAAAGGACTGAATGCTTAACGCAATGTATCAGGGGTCAGAATGTGGCTGGAGGTAGGGGAAACAGAGGACAGTATGGTGGACGCATTGTATGTTCAGGTCTATTGAAAGAAGGTGAATGCCGTGCGTGCGTGCGTGCGTGCGTGCGTGCGTGCGTGCGTCGGGGTGGTCAGATGGCTATACTCGTCTCATTACTCTATGGTGGGGGTGGTGAGGTGTGGGAACCAGTGTAACCAGTAAGGGTGTGGCTGGAGGTAGGAAAGACAGAGGATTGTATGATAGACGCAATGTGTAAAGAGCCAGGATGTGGTTGGAGGTAGGGAAGACAGAGGACAGTATGATGGACGCAATGTATCAGGAGTCATCATGTGGCTGGAGGTAGGAGCAACCGAGGACAGTATGGTGGAAGCAATGTATAAGGAGCAAGGGTGTGGCTGAAGGTAGGAAAGACAGAGGACTGTATGATGGACGCAATGTATCTGGAGCCAGGATGTGGCTGGAGGTAGGAGCAATAGAGGACAGTATGGTGGAGGCAATGTATAAGGAGCAAGGATGTGGCTGGAGGTAGGAAAGACAGAGGACTGTATGATGGACGCAATGTGTAAAGAGCCAGTATGTGGCTGGAGGTAGGGGAGACAGAGGACTGTATGATGGACGCAATGCATCAGGAGTCAGGTTGTGGCTGGAGGTAGGAGCAACAGAGGAGAGTATGGTGGACGCATTGTATCAAGAGCCAGGATGTGGTTTGAGGTAGGAGAGACAGGGGACTGTATGGTGGACGCAATGTATAAGGAGCAAGTGTGTGGCTGGTGGTTGGAAAGACAGAGGACTCTATGATGGACGCAATGTGTATAGAGCCAGGATGTGGCTGGAGGTAGTATGGTGGACGCAATGTATCAGGAGCATGGATGTGGCTGGAGGTAGGGGAGACAGAGGACTGTATGATGGACGCAATGTATCAGGAATCACCATGGGGCTGGATGTAGGAGCAACAGAGGAGAGTATGGTGGAGGCAATGTATAAGGAGCCAGGATGTGGCTGGAGGTAGGAGCAACTGAGGACAGTATGGTGGACGCAATGTATAAGGAACAAGGGTGTGGCTGGAGGTAGGAAAGACAGAAGACTGTATGATGGACGCAATGTGTACGCAATGTATAAGGAGCAAGGGTGTGGCTGGAGGTAGGAAAGACAGATGACTGCATGCTGGACGCAATGTATCAGGCGCCAGGATGTGTTTGGAGGTAGGAGAGATAGGGGACTGTATGGTGGACGCAATGTATAAGGAGCAAGGGTGTGGCTGGAGGTAGGAAAGACAGAGGACTGTATGATGGACGCAATGTGTAAAGAGCCCGGATGTGGTTGGATGTAGGGGAGACAGAGGACTGTATGATGGACGCAATGTATCAGGAGTCAGCATGTGGCTGGAGGTAGGAGAGATAGGGGACTGCATGATGGACGCAATGTGTCAGGAGCCAGGATGTGACTGGAGGTAGGAGCAATGTATAAGGAGCCAGGATGTGACTGGAGGTAGGAGCAACTGAGGACAGTATGGTGGACGCAATGTATAAGGAGCAGGGGTGTGGCTGGAGGTAGGAAAGATAGAGGACTGTATGATGGACGCAATGTGTAAAGAGCCCGGATGTGGCTGGAGGTAGGGGAGACAGAGGACCATATGATGGATGCAATGTATCAGGAGTCAGGATGTGGCTGGAGGTAGGAGAAACAGAGGACAGCATGGTGGACGCAATGTATCAGGAGCAAGGGTGTGGCTGGAGGTAGGAAAGACAGAGGACTGTATGATGGAAGCAATGTATCAGGCGCCAGGATGTGGATGGAGGTAGAAGCAACTGAGGACAGTATGGTGGACGCAATGTATAAGGAGCAAGGGTGTGGCTGGAGGTAGGAAAGACAGAGGACTGTATGATGAACGCAATGTATCAGGAGTCAGGAATTGGCTGGAGGTAGGAAAGACAAAGGACTGTATGATGGATGCAATGTGTAAAGAGCCAGGATGTGGCTGGAGGTAGGGGAGACAGAGGATTGTATAATGGACGCAATGTATCAGGAGTCAGGATGTGGCTGGAGGTAGGCGAAACAGAGGACAGTATGGTGGACGCAATGTATAAGGAGCAAGGGTGTGGCTGGAGGTGGACGCAATGTATCAGGCGCCAGGATGTGGTTGGAGGTGGAAGCAACTGAGGACTGTATGATGGACGCAATGTATAAAGAGCCAGTATGTGGCTGGAGGTAGGGGAGACAGAGGACTGTATGATGGACGCAAAGTGTAAAGAGCCAGGATGTGGCTGGAGATTGGAAAGACAGAGGACTGTATGATGGACGCAATGTGTCGGGAGCCAGGATGTGGCTGGACGTAGGAGCAACAGAGGACAGTATGGTGGAGGCAATGTGTCAGGAGCCAGGATGTGGCTGGTAGTAGGAGAGACAGAAGACAGTATGTATATATATATATATATATATACATATATATATATACATACATATATATATATATATATATATATATATATATATATATATATATGTAAATAAATTAAGGTAACAGCATGATGGAATCACTGCACGCAGTAAGTTGTGAATGCATCTTTATTATTCATATAATCATGCATCTTTTATTACAGCAGAGTGTCACTGCACACAGTGCGGAAGTTCAGGCAGGTTTAATCTTGGTAATAGTTTGCCTCGCCTGGTCAATATGAATATAAGGGGTCTGTAAGTAACAACTCGGTGAAGGAACAAACACACTACACTACATATGTGTGCTGGGTAAACTGTAGGAGTTATGGGTAAAGTGTACGAGTGCATTATTTTTAAATATTGACATATAACGAAAATATGCTGATGGTACACTTTCCGCGACGCGTCTGGTGCCGCTTACGTCAGCTGCATGTCATTATTTGGTATTGTTGTGTGTGCGGCATACGTCAGCTGCATGTCCTGACACGTTTATAGCTTACGTCACCTTTACGTCGGTATGGCATGAGACTTTAGAGTCCTCTGTCTAACGTTTGTGGACGATATTGTGTCATTATTTTCAAATATTTAATAAAATGTCCTTGTACTCTTATTTCATAGGAGAATTATGGGTAAATTGTAGGAATTATGGGTAAACTGTAGGATTTATGGATAAAGTGGAAAAGCGCATTATTTTTAAATATTTACATATAAAGAAAATATAGTACGATATCGTGTTTTGTTCGTTTCTCGTCTCCTCGTTAGGTCCTTTGATCTCAGTTATTAATTATCCTGTTAATGACCATTGTTAACATACTCTTTGATCTCAGTTATTAATGACCCTATTCTGCTCGTACGGTCTGCCGCCACGACACGCTGCGTTCCGCACCTTCCTGAACGAACATTGTTCCAATTGGACTCATAATAGCAAGAGGCTTCAGAGTCCTCTGTCTAACGTTTGTGGACAATATTGTGTTGCTTTTGTATTGCTTCGTTGTAACGGCATTCCGATGAGAACTTTTGTTAACATATTCGGCACCGATCTAGTAGCTAACGATTGCCGCGTATTTGATTGGCTTAAACAGCTGCGATAAGGTAGACTGTATTATCGCTCGTCGCAGTAGCAGTAGTAGTACATCGATTGAGCCTCTGGCGAGGTGGAGACACCCCTAAGCTCGCGACAATATTTAATAACATTTGCTTGTACTCTTATTGAATAGGGGAATTATGGGTAAACTGTAGGAATTATGGGTAAACTGTAGGAGTTATGTGTCCTGACACGTTTATAGCTTACTTCAGCTGTATGTCGGTATGTCAAGAAAAAAAATCAATAAAATAAAAATAAAAATAAAAATAAAAAAATTAAAATTAAAATTCAATTCAGTCGCCAGGGGGCGCTCTAGACGGTTAGGGTTAGCTCCAGTCGCTAGGGGGCGCTCTAGGGTTACGGATAGGGTTACGGGCCAGGAGGCGCTCGGGCTACCCAGAAGGTTGTGAGGCTGCGCGCAGTTAAAATAAAAAATAAAAATAAAAATTAAATAAAAAATAAATAAAAAATAATAAAAAAAATAAAAATAAATAAATAAAAAAATAAAAAAAATTTAAAATAAATTTAAAATTAAATTCAGTCGCCAGGGGTGTGGGGTTACGACCGTTAGGGTTACGTCCAGTCGCTAGGGGGCGCTCTAGGTGGATATAGGTCACCGCTAGGGGGCGCTTAGGCTACCCAGAAGGCTCTGAGACCGGAAGTCACTGGACCACTTTCTACTGGTCCCCTCTTTTGCTTGGTCATTCCTGCACTATAACTACTCCGGTTGTCTTCCATCCCGTTCCTTTCCTTTCCGTCTCCTTACCTCCTGTCTCCCTACGACCTAAAGGCGGCGGCGGCCGTTCCAGGACTGCACAGAGCGGCTGGCCGCGGCCGTTGTGGGGTCTAATGAGTTAAAAAAATCAACCGCTTAAAGCGAAATAAAGTCATGGGTTGGGGGTTATGCACCAAACCACGTGCACCTAAAATCAAGAATATCACGCCAGTGGTTTACTGGCGTGACATTCTTAATTATATTTGCAAATGGTTATGTTTAGTCACTCATAGATGAATAGGTCCAAAACCATGACTTGTTTCCCTTTAACAAGACTAGTTTCCCTTTAACAAGATCACATTGCACTGGCTCGAAGTGATTATTTTAAGCGAGTCCACATGTAACATAATAGCATAGGTGCTTTCTAAGCAAAAATGTGGAATAGCTATCTAGATGTCCCCTGTATTTTGTTATTATGTGTGTCACAGATTTATGTTTTGGCTGGGATAATGCGGCGGTAATTTAAGCCAATGGACATACTCGTTATGGTTCAGTGTGTGTACATTCGTACAACTACAAATGAATCACCGACAGGGGTATATGTAACAGATTTCCCGTTTAATAACAAAATTAATAGTACAGTAAATAATCACAAATCAAGTACGCTGAACACAATTACAATCTACCAACGTCCAATATTATTCATCACTATCAAATCATAGTTTACACAATAACTGAACGTCTCTTGCGGACTTGCTGGCGTCGCATCTAACATCCTGTAGACAGTTCCAGCGCGTGTGGTGCCAAGCTAGCTACAGCGAATGCAATCAAGCGTGACCCTGCGAATGCATTCAAGCGTGCAGCGTGCCCCGGCGAGTGCAGTCAAGCGTGCAGCGTGTCGATGGATGAATTTAAAGGAGGCGTGTCTTGTTGCCGGCAATCGTCGCCCAGTCCGGACAATGATTACAGGGGTGTAGTTCTTAAAGAGATAATCGGTATTTTAGTGTTCACCGATGCATAATCGACGACGCTAGTGATGAAATAACGGCGAAATAATCGTTTCTTGAATCAAGAATAATGCACCCACTATTATTGTCCTTGCACGTCGAAGCTCTCAACACGAGACATGGGTATAATCACATTACCTTACTCGGTGAATGTATTCTGTTCGAACGAACATTGCTTCACATTTCCATGTCTCGGAGACACTATCGATTCACATGGCGATTCACATGGCGATTCACTTTGTGAATAATCAAACGTCTCAGATGTCTGACTTATCTCAATTGTCTGACCAAAACATCCGGCGTCAGTTGTTTTGTACTTCTTCTTCCACCAATAACAGTTGTGTCATAATAAATCAACCAATCATTGTAGTGCATACACAACTCACGTAGATCACGGAAATGCTTGGTTGCCTATGCAACTTAAAAGTTGACTTGTTAAAAGTTACGTAATAGTTGCACCACAACTCCCAAGTATCAAACATTCAAATCAAATACTATCCTACGCAAAATCTATATAACAAGAAGTAGACAACGCACACATAACGATGGTATGGTGTACACCAACGCACACATAACGATGGTATGGTGTACACCAACGAGCATCTGGTGCAAGATTTATAGCAGAAAAAAACACTACAAATTTCATTTATGTCAACCCATTGTTGAAAGTGAGAACGAAAACATATTTACTTGTCACCGTCACAAATCAACAACTGCTACTATATCTCAAGATATTTGTTCTCCACCGTAATTAAATGCTAACACAATGATAAGCAGTATTGGTAAACAACGAGTTTTCAAATGATAACAGTCATGAAACAATTTCGTTTATTTGTTAATCCGTTGTAGCAAACAATATTCAGAAATCTTTATTTGCCATTGGTCGCTATTCGGCGCCACTAGCACGACTCTCGATCGCTAAGCACCATCGCGAGGCGAGGTGGCTTAAGTAAACACGTTGATTCTATGCCACTCACGATCTCCGATCTATGACAGCATGTGTTATTTGTTCATGCGAGCAATTATATGGCATACGTTGTTTTATCCAATGACCCATCCAATGTGTGGTAACGTGTACCACCGATGTTGGGGCAAAGCTAATCCCTTTTGCAAATTAAAATGGGAGTGGTTGCTATATAAACTAATCTGTTTAATGCATGTACGAAATTTCACGACTATTTGTGGAATGACTTACTTATATATATATATATATATATATATATATATATATATATATATATATATATATATATATATATATATATATATGTAGCAGGGTGATACCATGTTAATCGCTAGGCGTCACCACCAGCTAATTAGTATTTTTATTTTGAACAGCTGACGTACCAGCCTCGTTCTGGGGGAACGCGAACGCCGATTTCGACAAATGCGTAGCCTAAATTGAGGTCGAAAATGATATAAAGCGGCGTGCTACATTTTAATGTATTTTACTATCAACTGATAGACGTTCGACACTCTGCCGCCTCGCCTTTAGCCTCGCTTTCCGCTTTTCGCCTTATAGGCGTATTAGTCTCCGTTCTTCGTATTTGTAATAAAATATTACAACCGTACCCAAATCGTGTGGTGTAACTGATTGACGTTAGACGCCCTACCACAAATGGTGTCAGAAGTGAGATGTGATGACGCGACGAGACCACGAAGACGAGGCGAGGTGGCGGAGACGTAGAGTCGAGTGAGGAGCCTGGACCCTGATGACGACCTCGAGCGACTCAAGAGTGACATTTCCGGTTTAACACTATTCGGCCGCGACGATTACTAGCCCCGACATGCGACGATCGAGCCACGTGACGTGCCGTGACGCTAAGCGACTTAGATCCTGACTGCATTGACAAACGATTGAATTTTGAATTGATACCCATTCACTGTATAATTAGGAACTATATAGTGTATCCTGTCTGTGTAGGTATAGCAGCATTATAGAGATAGCCAGTATCAGAATTTTTTTTTTAGAGGGACTTTTTGACATTTGCGTGTTAGTTAGGCATGTTTTCTGAGTAAGATGTATCTGTAGTTGTGAGGGTGCAGAGTAGTCCTGTAGATACGAATGTTATTCATGGGTATAACGGGTATATAACTTTTGTTTCGTATTGGGAATTTGGTATACATCTGGGTTAATACTTAGTAGGGCAGTCGCAACTAGCAAGCAGACATGAGTATTGACGGGGCCACTGGAATTGTGCCACCCGACACGGTTCAGGGTGACTTGCAGGACCAACTGGTCACACTGCGAGAGGAGCTGTCACAGCTGCGGCTCGCAACCAATGACCGTCCACGCGTTGCGTACGTACCGCGCGAGCGGAAGGTGAGACCTTTCAGTGGACGTGGTGAGGTGACAGTGCAGGATTTTCTTGCAGATGTCGAGAGTCTATTTAGGGCACGAGCGATGTCTGAAGACGAGCAGTGTGACTTCATGACGTCACACCTCGAGGGTGATGCCAGACAGGAGAACCGGTTCCGGCCTATGGAGGAGGTGCGCACCGCGACGTGTATCAAGCGGATTCTGCTGGAAGTGTTTGGCGAGAAGAGGTCGGTATCGCAGTTGCAGGAACTCTTCTATCTTCGTAAACAGGCTGACGGGGAGGGGATCCGTAGTTTTGCAGGTGCTCTGCAGCAACTGATGGAAGCGCTTTTGCGCAAGGACGGACACGCCGTCAACCAGCCTGACCGTGTGATCGCCGAACACTTCGCAGAGGGCCTGAAAGACCGCGTACTACGACGCGAGGTGAAGCAACAGCACCGGCTGCGACCGCAGATGAGCTTCGTGGAACTGAGGGAAGAGGCCATTCAGTGGACCGAGGAGGAAGAGAGGCCGCCGCAAGCCAGTCGACGACTGACTGCTGGTGCATTTGAGCTGGTCGCCGACGCAGGGGAAGCAGGTAACGTTACAGATCTGCAACGAGTGCTCTCAGAGTTAGAGAAACAGCAGCACGTCATCGAGGCGCTGACTGAGCGTGTGGAGAGGATGGAAGGTGTTGCGACAGGTAGGACGGGTGGAGGACGGTCCAACACTCCACAGAGGCCCTGGTCGGACCAGCGACCCGCATCTGCGCCGCAGAACTTGCAGACCCGACGGCCATTTCAGGAGCGACGCGCATTTCAGGGACCCTCGATGCAGTACACACCAGACGGGCAGCCAATTTGTTACCGTTGTGGTGGAGTTGGCCACCTGGGAAGGCAGTGTCGCAATGAGGCGAACACTGGGCCACGCCGGCCCCAGACGGAGGCTTGTCCACCGGGTGTGCAGACGACGGCCCCTACGGCACACAGACGAGATCAGCCAGACGATGTTAGAGAGAACACGCATCCTTTAAACTGACGCCGCTCGTTACCAAGAGTCGGGTAGACGAGCTAGTGCGTGCAGGCTCACACGCTGCCGCGCCAACTGACGCGACCGTTGATACTTGCCCTACGGCAACTGTCTTGATGGGAGGTGTGGAGGTCAATTGCTTACTTGACACAGGTTCCCAAGTAAGTACTATCACTGAGTCTTTCTTTCGTAAGTACATTGCTCGAAACGACCGAGAGCTGGCGTCTTGCAGTTGGTTGAAGCTCACCGCTGCAAACGGGTTAGATATACCGTACGTTGGGTACGTCGAGTTGGACGTGACGACCATGGGTCAGACCATACCTGGCAGAGGTATCCTGGTTGTCTGCGATTCCCCTGATACAGATCAGTGCGCGCATAAGAAGAGGTGTCCTGGCATTCTGGGAATGAATGTCATGGGAGAGCTTGACCTTGCTCTATGGAAACGATCCCAGAACACAGGTAGTTACAGAGCAGAGTCGGTGATGGCGTCGGTCATAGACGCGAAGCAACGGGACCGGAGAGGATTTACTCGTGTGGCAGGGTGGAGCGCAGTGCGAATCCCAGCGCAGTCTTGTGCCACGCTGATGGTTTCCGGTTTGCAGAGACAGGCTGATGCGACATGGGTCGTTGTAGAACCCATTGTGGGGGCTCTTCCGGTGGAGGTGTCATTGTGTAGTACTTTAACTAGAGTACACCAGGGTGCTGCACCTGTGCAGGTAGTCAACACCAGCAGAGCAGACGTGTGGCTGAAGCCGAGGATGCGAATAGGTATCTATCAGACCATCGCGCACGTCAGTGAAGAGGACAGAGTATGTTTTGAGCGAGTCAGAGTGTCTGAGGAGTACGTGAGCAGGACCGAGGACCGACCGCCAGGTGTAGTCGACACGCGTGAGGTACTAACCAGTACACTCGATGTCGGGCCACACGTCACCGCGGAGCAGGTTGCTCAACTGAGAGATCTCATCTCGCGGAACGAACGAGCATTCGCCCGAGATGATGACGACCTTGGCTATACAGACTTAGCCACGCACACGATAAGGACCACGACTGAGGTACCCGTACGACAACCTTTCAGAAGGATTCCGCCTACACATTATCAAGAGGTGAAAGAGCACATCAAGGATCTATGAACAGAGGTGTTATCAGAGAGAGCCATTCGGCATGGGCTTCGCCGATCGTCCTGGTCAGGAAGAAAGACGATTCGCTGCGCATGTGCGTGGACTATCGGCTGCTCAATGCGAAGACCCACCGAGACGCATTTCCGCTGCCGCGCATTGACGAGAGTTTTGACGCCATGAGCGGCGCAAACTGGTTTACCACATTGGATCTGGCTTCAGGATACCACCAGATCGCGATGTCGGAGGACGACCGAGAGAAGACGGCCTTCACCACACCTATGGGGCTGTACGAATTCAACCGTATGCCGTTCGGGCTCTGTAACAGTCCCGCGACCTTCCAGAGGTTGATGCAGAGGTGCTTTGGAGATCTGTGTTACCAGACGGTACTCTGTTACCTTGATGACGTTATCATCTTCTCCAAGACGTTCGACAGCCACCTAGCTCAGTTGGAGCAAGTGCTACAGCGACTGCAGAGGATTGGACTGAAGCTGAAGACAAGCAAGTGTCACTTCTTACAGCGGGAGGTGCTATACCTAGGACACCATGTGTCGGCCGACGGCATTGCCACAGATCCGGCAAAGATCGATGCTGTGAAAGACTGGGCCGTGCCGAACACAGTGAAACAGCTTCGCTTCTTTGTAGGATTCGCGTCCTACTACCGTAAGTATGTGCAAGGGTTCAGTATGATTGCAGCGCCGCTACACGATCTGGTGACCAGTGTCAACAAGGAAATGAAGGAGAAGGGACGGTTGAGAGGAGCCTTCAGGGACAGTTGGAGTCCAGAGTGTGACGGAGCTATCAAGGTTTTGAAGAACGCGCTCTGCTCAGCTCCAGTTCTCGGGTATGCCCAGTACCAACGACCATTCATAGTGGAGACGGACGCCAGCCACCTGGGTCTCGGCGCTGTCCTGTCTCAAGAACAGGAAGGACGTCGTGTCGTCATCGCGTACGCGAGTCGCAGGTTGCGACCACCCGAACGCCAGTATAGCTCGATGAAGCTAGAGATGCTAGCACTTAAGTGGGCGGTCACCACGAAGTTCCGTACCGACCTTTACGGCGGAGAGTTCGTCATCTACACTGACAACAACCCGTTGAAGTACCTGAAGACCGCCAAGTTGGGAGCCATCGAGCAACGAAGGGCAGCTGAGCTGGCCCCGTTCAACTTCACGATCGAGTATCGAGCTGGACGTTCAAACGGAAACGCAGATGCCTTGAGTCGACAGCAACTCGACTACGAGCCCGGGGAAACCGACTTCGACGAGGAAGACGACGTGCAGCAGATATGCGCAACATATGCATCGTGCACGCTACTCCCGCGAGAACTACGCCAACAGATAGAGAAGAATGACAGAGGACGACAAGAAGAAGTCTAGGTTGAAGTAAAGGAGATAGAGGTACAGTCAACCCAGTCACCTGCCTTCCCAGCGTTGTCACCTGAAGAACTTGCAGAATTGCAGAGGAAAGACCCAGACATCAGCAAGTTCCTGATGTGCTGGAGGGTCGGCGAGAAGCCGAAGAAGTGTGCACAGAAGGGTGTGACACAACTGCTGAGACAGTGGCACAAGATGAGGGAAGAGAATGGGGTTTTGTACCGCAAGGTGAGAGATCCACAGGGGGAGAGGTTAAGCAGCTAGTTCTACCGAGTGTGCTGAAGCACCGACTTCTAGAAGCGGTGAACGACAAGACGGGTCACCAGGGTGGTGATAGGACGAGCAGCCTGGCGTGGCACCGTTGTTACTGGCCAGGTATGCACAGAGAGATTGATGACTACGTGAAGAACTGTGCGAGGTGCACACTAGCGAAGATGCCGCGACAGAAGACACACGCGCCGATGGGACACCTTCTAGCATCGCGTCCCTTAGAGGTCTTGGCGGTGGATTACACACAGTTGGAGAAGGCAGCAGATGGACGTGAGAGTGTTCTGGTACTGACAGACGTGTTCACCAAATTCGCTTGGGCTGTACCAACACGTGACCAGAAGGCGAACACGACGGCGCGACTATTGGTGAGAGAGTGGTTTCAGCGTTACGGAGTTCCACAGAGGATCCATTCTGACAGAGGCCGGAATTTCGAGAGTGCGACTATTGGAGAGCTGTGCAAGCTGTACGGCATCGAGAAGTCAAGGACTACGGCATACCATCCAGAGGGGAACGGGCAGTGTGAAAGGTTTAACCGGACTTTACACGACTTGTTAAGGACCCTTCCGCCGGCACAGAAGCGAAGATGGACAGAGCATCTGCCCGAGCTTTGCAACGCCTACAATGCGACGCCACATGCGTCGACGGGATATTCACCACACTACTTGTTGTTTGGGCGCGATCCCTGGCTGCCGATAGACGCATTCCTAGGGCAGGAGTTGAGGGAGGACGATTGTGACAGCTCGATCGATGGATGGCTTGCCACACATCAGAAGAGACTGCAAGACGCGTATTCTCACGCAAGCGAACGACTCGGCGCTGCAGCAGAAAGTCGTAACCTGCCTCACGAGAGATTGAAGATGAGTGAGCCGCTGACACTTGGCTGCAGGGTTTACCAACGCAACAGACTACCAGAACGCAACAAAATGCAGGATGCATGGAGCCCGGAGGTGTACAAGGTAGTACGGATACCCACGGAGCCTGGTGGACCTTACCACATCGAGAGGGCAGACGGGTTCGGCCGACCTCAGACAGTCTGCAGGAAGAACATCCAGCCAGCGGGTCCAGGAGCGATTGTTCCGACTCCAGTGGCAGTCACTCCAGATGTCAAAGACGACGAACGCTCTGATGAGAGCTCTGACGACGAGGAGGAGGAGGAGGATTCCCTTGTCGCGATCGTTCCAGTGGGTCGTCCGACGATAGCTCCAGCTTCAGTGGTCCAGCCGATTGCTGAGGAGGTTTTGACGGGAGAGGAGATTCACGATGAGCCTGCCGTGATACCGGTATCGATACCAGTACCCGCACCTAGGAGATCGGGCAGGATGCGGAAGAAGGTGGTACGCTTCGAAGAAGTCGACACGCAAGTACCTACACCGGCCCCGCGGCGATGCAACGTCATTCCTGAACCGTGTGGGGGGGACCAATTGACCCCCATCATGACTAGTTTGTTTGTAGCGATGGCTCGCAGTGGTGTGGTCTTTTCGGGAAGCATTAACCGGGACGGTTAAGAGTTAGTTGGGGAGGACCCAGGAGGAATTTTTAGAATTTAGATACGCAGGAATTTGGGAGAACCCTAGAGTTCCAGCGGGATGTTCTTTTTTTTATATAGTAACCGGGTCGGTTAAGATTTAGTTGGGGAGGATGTAGCAGGGTGATACCATGTTAATCGCTAGGCGTCACCACCAGCTAATTAGTATTTTTATTTTGAACAGCTGACGTACCAGCCTCGTCCTGGGGGAACGCGAACGCCGATTTCGACAAATGCGTAGCCTAAATTGAGGTCGAAAATGATATAAAGCGGCGTGCTACATTTTAATGTATTTACTATCAACTGATAGACGTTCGACACTCTGCCGCCTCGCCTTTAGCCTCGCTTTCCGCTTTTCGCCTTATAGGCGTATTAGTCTCCGTTCTTCGTATTTGTAATAAAATATTACAACCGTACCCAAATCGTGTGGTGTAACTGATTGACGTTAGACGCCCTACCACATATATATATATATATATATGTATATATATATATATATATATATTAATTGATAATTAAATATATATAATATATATATATATATATTAATTGATAATTAAACATGAACCGTCATGCGTAAGTTTTTATTGTTTTATCATGTTTGTTTGAACATTAACTAAATAAAGTATTATAATAATCGATGTTGGGCATTGATAGGATCAATGTTCCAATAAATATGTACAGAATATATAATCATGCATATAGTAATAAGACACAGTAAATACACACATTACAAAGTAATGTGTAGGACTGCCACTATTATTGTGTCACTAAGGTTCTGCAATTCTAGAAAAGAGTACTGTATCTACGCTTTGCGTCACACTACTGTAACACAGTTGTAAACTGGTAACTAGATCAATAGTACTGCCATCTAGTGATTTATTCATTTATGGTCTTCATCCTGCGCGGGAGACCATGCGCAGGACTGACAGCCAATTCAAGACACACGTGTTGTCGTGTTTAAGTATTGCTTATGAAAGGCAAAGAGGCTTGTTTATATTTCTTATGTGTTATTAAACTAATGCAACAATAAGTGCTTATAGTATTAGTTACTTTACGATCTTGTACGCTGTATTTGTTAATTTACACTTTTACGAAGACTTACTAGACTACGGGGACGTAGGCGACTACTAATGACGAGGCGAGTCCGAGGTTTTGAATCGAATTGAATTTATTCAACATAATCAATGTATATTTTCAATAAATTGTAAACATACATAGTTGCAAGCATAACTACCACTAAAGTGGAACAATGAAAATTTAATTAATGAATGACAATCAGGTTAGAACGGCAGTTGTTTAATAATTAATAGTAGTATGTAGGTACATTATACTACATCTCCGTTCAAAGAATAAAGTATACTGTTTTGTGAACTTAACTTTAGTCACAGATCCAACTTTTTTTTGGAATCTTCACTGCTTTGCTAGATCGGGTAACCCTCACGCGGTCGGTAGAAGCTGTCAATGTCTATTTTCTTGGAGAGGTCTGGTTCAGCAGTGGGTGCCGCTGGTGTTGAATCAGTTGGTGTTGTCTCCTGTGTTGAGACCAGCGCTGAAAGATTTTGTCTCACAGTTCCCTGACTGGTTTGTACTAAGTTGGATCGGGGGTTGTTAGCACGATTTACCACATGACCATGGTAGCTTTGGTATGTTACCCATACCGAATCACCTGATTTGAGTTATGGGAGGTCACGGGCACGATGACGCTCATTAAATTTGTGACCTTGTCTCTGTACTTCTCCTCCGCGACTGCTACTTTCTGCAGGCCCAGGGTTTTCACTCTTAGCTTTAGTGTACCCGGAAGGGCTGGCGGTTGGGTACGGAGTCTTCGTCCCATGAGAAGTTCGCCCGGTGATAGTCCGTTCTAGATTGGTGTAGCTTGGTAGTTGAGTAGTGCCAGATAGAGATCGTCATTCTTTTCGACGAGTAGTTTCGCTTTACGCACTGCCCTTTCAGCTTCTCCGCTTGCTTGTGGTGCGCTAGTTGTATGTACTACATCATATTCTTTCACAAAGGTTTGGAAAGTCTCTGAGCTGAATTGAGATCCTTTGTCGGATATCAGAATCTCAGGTATGCCACGACAGGCAAAGATCGACTGCATCTATGCGACAACAGTTGAGCTTCTTCACCTCAACCATCGCGAAAAATAGTCGACGACGAAAAGATAACTTGTACATTTCAGTACCATCAAGTCCATTCCCAGTCTTTCCCAAGAGCATGATGGGAAGGAGGTAGAATGAGTAGGCTTCTTCTTGTTGCATGCAAAGCATTTGATGCAATCTCTTCAATGCTTTTTCACATGCCTGGCCACCAGATACAGTTTCTTGCTCTGTGTAGAGTGTTGGTGTGGAATGGCGCATTTATGTATGCTCCCTGTGGCACGGCGGTTAACGACTGCTCCTTGGCTGTGAGCAGTTAGCCATGTTTCGTCGAAATAATAAATGTGTGTAATACACTATAGTGGCGACGATGATGGGACAATACCACAAGCAAGTGAACAAAACACATTATGGCAGAGCCAGTTGGCAGTTTTAGCGAATTTTATCATTCTGAAGAAGCATGGCCATGGGCGGCGTACGCCGAGAGGATGGAGTCCTATTTCAACATTAACGACATAGATGAGCGACAAAAGCGGATCTATTGATAAGTGTGATGGGAAGCAACACCTAAGGCTATGGATTACTAAAACATTGATGGCTCCCACAAAACCGCCAACTAAGCCATTTGCGGCAAAAACACTTGGGGATCATCTAGACACCCCCAAACCACTGAAATGAGGGAGCGTTTCCGTTTTGGCCGCAGACATCAACACGAGAGTGAAAGTGTCGCCTTGTTCGTGGCAGAGCTGCGGCGACTGTCCCTGCATTGTGGTTATGCAGACCACCTAACTACAGCCCTGAGAGACAAGTTTGTGTTGGGTCTACGATCGGAGTCAACACAGAAAAACCTTGTAAAAGTCAAAGACCGAAGTCTGGAAACTGTCATCGAAACAGCGAAGATAGACGAAACAGCTAGTCATATCTCATGACACCGAAGAACTACAAACTAGCCACGGAGAGGCTAGTGCATCTGTCCACAAGTTGTATTCCCAACAGCAGCCACGTCAGAACAGGGAGAGAGAACCGAGATGAAAATACAAATGCTAGAGATGTAATGGCCGCGGGCACAGGTCGGACGATTGTCGCTTCAGAGACGAAACCTGCCACGTAAGTGGGAAGCCGGGCCACATCAAGGCCGTGTGTCAAAGGCAAACAGGTGAACCAAATATCAGCTGCCAAAAGTGACAGTTGCAATGTTAGTAATGACAATGAGTGGAGTGATGGGTTATACACCCTAGATGCGGTTCACCCGTTAACAAAACCAAAGAACAGAACTGACATGATTTGGACGACACTGCGGGTAGCCGGGCAACCGCTTCAAATGGAGGTCGATACTGGGTCGGCATACTCAGTAATCCCACATCATGTGTACAAGGAAATGTTCCAGAAGCATGAACTCCAGCCTACATCAGTAACTCTCCGAACCTACATGGGGGAGTTGGTTGTCCCCGAAGGAAAGCTTCGTGTCCAGGTCAAGCACAAGAAGCAGAAGGTGAAGCTGGACTTGTACGTTATCAAAGGCGGTCGACAAGTGCTGTTCGGTCGTGACTGGTTTTGGGAGATGAAGCTCGATTAGGGAGAGATCCACTCCCTGAAGTCATATGAAGTCAAACTAACAAGGATATTTCCATGAAGGATGCCAACAAGCAAGTTTAGCGGCTGCTGGCCAAGTACAAGTTGGTAAGCACGGAAAACTTAGGGACATTAAAAGGTGTGAAAGCCAAACTCACCGATGAGGGTGTTCAATCGAAGTTCTGCAGGTCACGAAACTTGCCATATGCGATCAAACAGTACTTTGAGAAGGAGCTAGACAGGCTCCAGAAAGAGAAAAGCATATCCCCTGTCGAGTATAGCCAGTGGGCTTCCGGAGTGTAACCTGTGGCAAAGAGAGAAACATAGGATGTACGTTTATTTGGGCACTATAAAGTGACAATCAACCCGGAAAATAGTTTCGCCAAGATGGCCGGAGGCAAGAGGTTTGGCAAACTTTACATCAAGAATGTTTATCTGCAGATGAAGGTAGAGGAAGACTCAAAGCAATACTTCACAATCAACACACACAAGGGCTTATTTGAGTATAATAGGCTGCCTTTCGGGATTAAGACGGCACCCTCCATATGGCAGAGGGCAATGGAGCAGACCCTACAAGGAATCCTTGGCGTGGAGGCGATGCTAGATGACATCATTGTTACAGGGAAGTCTGATGCTGAACATCTGGAAAACCTAGAGGCAGTACTCAGGAGGCTGGCTGAACGAAATTACAGCCAGATAGACAAAGAGGCACTGGGACTCGTGTGGGGAGTTAGGAAGTTCAACCAGTACCTGTTTGGGAGACGATTAACTCTGGTGACGGATCACCAACCCCTCACAGCTATCTTTCATCCATGCCCTACAGCTAGCAGCACACGACTATGACATTGTCTATAAAAGCTCTTTGAAACATGCAAACGCAGATGGACTTTTGAGGTTATCCTTGAAAACGGGGAAGCCATCTCCTGATGTGGTGGCTATATTCTACATGGACCACGTGGAAACCCTACCTGTCACGGCAGCAACCACCAAGACAGAGTCCAGCAAGGACCCCGTCATGTCAAAGGTTCTTGAGAGGACACAGCAAGGATGGCCGACGATCAGTCCAGAGAGATTTGAACCATTCTTCGCCAAGCGCTATGAGCTGAGTGTATTCCACGGATGCATCATGTGGGGAAACATGTCCTGGTGCCACAGAAGTTACGCAGCCAGATCCTCCAGTAGTTTCACTTTGGTCACATCGGTGTTGTGAAAATGAAAGGACTGGCTCGTAGCTATGTCTGGTGGCCTGGGATAGATAACGATATAGAGTCTCTGGCCAGGAAATGGCAATGCCAGAGAGTCCAGTTTGAAGCTCCTACCGTGCCACTTTATCCGTGGGAATGGCCTGTCAAAACATGGCAGCGTATTCATGTAGATTACGCTGGACCGTTTATGGGATGGATGTTCTTGATAGCGGTCGACGCACACAGCAAATGGCCCGAAGTACTACCGACAACCTCAGCATCAGCAGAGAGAACCGTGGAACTATTACGAGATGTGTTTGCAAGGTATGGTCTACCAGAACACTTGCACAGTGACAACGGAAGTCAATTCACAAGCGAAGTTTTCCGAAACTCCAAGAAAGCAAACAACATCAGGCACACATTTTCTGCACCCCACCACCCAGCGACCAACGGACAGGTGGAACGCTTCGTTCAGACATTCAAACAAGCCATAAGATCACCGAGAGGCGACTCCGGTGCAGTAAAACGACACCTAACCAAATTTATGTTTGCCTACAGAAACGCTCCACATGCGACAACTGGAGATTCCCCTGCAATGTTACCGATGGGTCGAGGACTGCGAACAAGACTAGATGTCAAAAGACCCAACACGAGAAAAACTGTGGAAATCATCAGGCCACGTCAAATGCGGAGAGGAGAGGGCAACACAGTATTAGTATTAGAAGTTGGAGACAGAATAGCGGTAAGAAACTATCGCAACGTTCAAAAGTGGGTACCTGGTACCACCAAAGAGAAGAGGGGTACCAGATCGTATGAAGTGCTGGTAGAAGAAGGTGCTATATGGCAGAGGCATAGTGACTAAATCAGAGCCTCTGACATTATCATGGTACCTAGTGCAATGGAGGTACCAGTGGTTGACGAATCGACAGGAACAGCAGTCGAAGCAGAAGAAGATAGCCCGCCAATCCCAGTGCACCATCCCGTGAGACGGGCAATTCCAGTGCAGATACCGCGGGCAGAGGACCATTTCGTGAGAAGGTCCACAAGAATCAGGAAGTCTCTAAAGAAGCTGGATCTGTGACAGTAGAACGACGGTGTCCAGTTTAATTAAGGACACATACGCTGGTTAATCGGGTGCCAAAATGTCATTGCTAGTAATGGACTAAATAACGGAATCCAGGGACTGCATTGTCATGTTGTAGATGTGGAGTAGCGCAGCCAGGTTGTTTAAATGTTCTTAATGCGCAACATTTGGAAGGGAGGGGTGTAGAGTGTTGGTGTGGAATGGCGCATTTACGCATGCTCCCTGTGGCATGGAGGTTAACGACTGCTCCCTGGCTGTGAGCAGTTAGCCATGTTTCGTCGAAATAATAAATGTGTGTAATACACTACACTCTGGACCTACATTTGGTAATGCCAAGGGAGGTTTCCCTCGTGTATTCGGTCTAGCATCTCTATGCGAAACACATGTGGGATCACGATTCTTTCATCATTTAGGAGTATGTCGTCAACCACAGTGAGGTGGACCGATGTTCCCAGTATTGACGGATAAGCGGTGAGTTTGGCTGATACGTTGGCCATCCTTGTACAGTACTCCCTTATCTGGGTGCACTCTTCATCGGACTTCTGTGGGGTACGATAGCATACCGGTTAGAATGCCGGACTCTCAATCGAGAAAACCCGGTTTCAAATCCTACTGCGGTCGTTTCGAACATTTGGTAAGTTTGATCGCCCCACGTTGTCACAGTTCACTCGGCTGTATAAATGAGTACATGGCAATAGAGACAATGGTGGATATGTGAACGAATAGACTTCGCGCAGTAATTGAAGCGTGGTTGAATGCTTCCCAGAGACGTTGAATTGGCCTTGGGATGAACAGGTCTGCCAGAGGGTGAAGTGTAAAGCGCTTTGAGCAGTCCTAAGGACTGGATACCGCGCTATATAAGAACTTACATTTATTTATTCTGTGCCGCCTTCATTTTAAGCAGCTTTTGTGATGATGCAAGGAGGTGGATTATTGTATTTGTGTGCATTTCGACTTCTTCGATGAATGCATATTCATGTTTTGTTGCTTCGCTACTTGGAGCTCTGGACAGTGCATCGGCAGTTGTCAGAGTTTTCCCTGGTACGTACTTGATTTCAGGATAGTACCTAATCAAACGCTTCTTGAAGCGTTGTATCATTATTGGCATTGTCGCTAGGTCTTTTGTTGAGATGAATGGTACAAGCGGCTTGTGGTCGGTTTCAACTGTGAACTGTAAGCCGGTGACATATTCAGAGAATCGTTCGCACGCCCATGTTGTTGTTAAGGGCCTCTTTTTCTATGACAGCGTACCTCTTCTCGGTCTCCGACAGGCTTCTTGAAGCGTAGAAGATGGGCCGACGAAAACCACCTTCTTGGACCTGGATCAATACCGCACCGATGACTGTGGCTGATGCATATGCAGCTATGATCATCTGACGGTGTGGATCATAGCGGGCAAGGACTTCTGTGGATAGCAGAATGTTCTTGAGCTGCACGAAGGCTTGCTGTTGAGCTTCTCCCCACATCCTGTGTCCTTGTGAAGTAGTTGACGTAGTGGCTCAATCAGTGTAGCTAGCTAGACAAATTTCCCAAGCTGGTTTACCATCCTCAGAAAGCGCTGTAGCTCTGTGACGGTGGGTGGTGCTGGGGAATCTTTGGTTGTTGCTGTCTTCCTTGGATCAGCTTTGATTCCCGAATCACTGATGATGTGGCCCAGTAACTTGACATAGGTCATAGGGAACTCACACTTATTGTCTAGAGTAAGTCCAGCTTCTTGTAGGCGCTGTAGGACAACTATCACTCTTTCGTCGTGCTGTTCCTGGTCTGTCCCATGTGACAGACGACTCCTTCCATCACTTCTAACATGTGTGACATGTTTCGCTGGAAATTCTGAGGTGCGGAACTTGTCCCGAATGCCAGGCGGTTGACGGCAAACCTACCAAAGGGCTTAATGAACGTGGTCAACAGTTACGATTTCTCGCATAGAGGCAATTGCCAGAAACCACTGTTTGCATCCAACTTGGTGAAGATCTTACTCTTCCCGAGTTTTACTAGACTTTCGTCCATTGACGTCAAGGGATGTATCTCTCTTCTTTGTCTTAAATCCTCTGCAGGCTTGTGCAAACTGACCTTTTTTCTTTAGTTGTTCCTTTAATGCACCGTACTCACAGTCATGTTCGATCGGTTCACCTGGCCTTTGGCATCTTTTGTTGAACTTCGCTCTTTCCACGATGATGTTTTTTCTTGCATTATAATACTTGTTCAGTGATTCTGTCACTTCTTTGTATGTTGCATTAATGTAATTGATTTTCAGTGTTGTAAGATTGTCATCAGTACATTCTCCCATGGTATATAGCAATGTTGTGACTTGCTCAGCTTCTGGTTTGTTATGTAGACCTGAGGCGATTCTGTACCGAGAGAACCTTTTATGCCACACTATCTAAAGTTCTGCATGTCTTTGTGAGTTTGCCCCTCCGAACGTGGTTGGTAGTGGCAATCCCTGTGACTGCCCCAACATTTGTGCTCCCGGGAGGTCACCATCCTGTTAAGGTTGCATCTTTGAACGCTTATATCACTAAACACTATTGGCGCTGAGTGGGCTTCTCTCCGTACGTTGGAAGCTGAACTGTTCGCTAAATATACGTAGTATCGCCCGTCGTGAATGTTTCGTAATGTTCTGTCTTTAAAGTTCGTTTTATTTGAACTATATTCTTCTTCCACAACTTCTTCTGCACATACAGTTGTCTTCGGTTTTTGAACCGTATTTGAGGCGTAGAACGTGAAAACCGGTGCCACCAATTCAGGTATTTAACAAGATTTAACAAGATTGCCATCCCAAACAACAAGTCCATATGACAAGTGGACAAAAAAGCCATTGGCTTATCGAGAGTCCAACAATTTTCTCATCTATGCGTAGCCCGCCCTTATCAGATATATGTCAATTCTATTTTTAAACATATTCACACTACTAGCATTAACACAATAATTTGGCAGTCTGTTCCAATCATGTACTTTCTCATGTCCAACATACACTGCTCCTTAACTAATGCTGCTTTGTGTCCTCTGGTTCTACTGTCTTCTTTAAGTTTGAAGAACGTATTCCTGCCTACATCCTCATAACCATTCACTATTTTAAACACTTCTATTTGGTCTCCTCTTAGTCTCCTGTTCTCTAGTCTTGTCAAATCACATTGTAATAAGCGGCTTTCATAACTAAGGTCTCTCAATTCTGGAATCATTTTAGTTGCTCTTCGTTGTATTCTTTCTAGCTTGTCTATGTCCTTTTTACGATATGGCCTCCATGCTTGAATACAATATTCCAAATGTGGTCTAACTATTGCTTTGAGCAGGGGTACGATTAGCTGTTTCTCCTTATACATGATAGTTCTCCTAATTAGCCCTAGAATTTGATTTCCTTTCGAAGCAGCAATCCGACATTGCTCTGAAACTTTCATGTCAGCACTAAATGTTACTCCTAAGTCCTTTTCTTGTGTGGTATTGGTTCAAGTACTCGAGTACTTAAGTACAGCAAGTACTGTACTTGGACTAGTACTTGCTATTTTTTTTAGTGCAGTACTTGTACTTGAACGTCAAAGTACTTGGTCTTGGCAAGAACTTTTCAAGTACTTTTTATGCTTTCATTAAATATGGCTCCATCTCAAGAATTGGGGAAAATTACCATGTGTTTGCTGTTAAGTTTTTCTTTCTCACAAAGCTTAATGACATGAAACATAAATGGTGCAAAAAATAACTGCAATGAAAATGACCGTATGTTTGTTTATTTTGCACACAGCATCATGACATAAAACATAAATGATGGTCCAATGTTTACAATACACTGTAATGATGACCATGTTAATTGATCACTCTGTTCATGTTATGTCTGTCAATGAATAGCTAAGGGCAGTGTTTGATGTTGACTTGTTTATATGCATAAATTATGGCAAATATGTATTTTATTCATTGACAAAATATATACATCAAACCTTGGGCGGAAGTGCTTGGTACCCGTGTATTCGTGTACTCGAATATTTTTTTACTCGTACTCATATAACTTATGGGTCATGTACTCGTCCTCGGATTTTACGAATACATTACGAGTACATCTGACTACTTTCTCAATATATGCTGTGAAAATTAAGTTTTATTTGTAGTTAACAAAATGAAGCTTTTCACATAGTACACCCCCATTCTCCAACAACCATGACTACGATACCCCCAAAAAAGGCAGCAGGCAGCATCTTTTCCCAGTCAGAAACACCATGTTAAGCAACAGTAGTAGGCTCCCAGTTAAGGCCATAATCTCTTTGTTTAATTAAGCCACTAGGATGTCCATAAAGGGCCATTCATCAGTTGACCCTCCAGCTAGCCATTAAATGCCTTTGATGCAGTCAGGAGATCATGCCACTTGGCACTGGCTGACAGTGTTAACTGCTAAGAACTGCCAGCTGAGGCTTCCTCTGTAGAAGTAAGGCGACTCAAGTCAGACTGCCTCCTACACCAGTATAATCTTGTGCCAGCAGTCTGGATAAAAAGGGGATTTTGAGCCTGTTGTATTGTCAAGTTCTAACCTTCTCAACAACCAGAAACCTAAGATCAGAAAATATAAATTGCAAATTTCTAATATAAACAGATTACAAATTGCAACACTGCCTTTGTGCACCAAAAGAAGACAAACTGAACTGATGCATAAGCACGTAAATTGGTATCATGTGGTCTTTATTGCAAACAAGGACAAACAAACTTTTCAAATTGCCACACATCCTCTTTGTTGCAATTTGGACACATCTCACCTCTACCCCTTCAAATGATGTACATGTTTAGGGGGGCGGTAATGTTTAGTCACTGGTAAACTAACTACAAAGATATTTTACTGTGTCTGTATGTATGTATAATGGAGGGGTTTTGTATACGGTAACCGTATGTTTGGGGTTCCCATTTGTTTGTAGGGATAGATATTCGTCGGTCTTCAAGTATAAGTAACATATTATATATATATATATATATATATATATATATATATATATATATATATATATATATATATATATATATATATATATATATATATATATATATATATATATATATATATATATATATATATATATATATATATATATATATATATAAATATATATATATATATATATATATATATTGCGGTAAACCATAATTATATCGTATGGATCTACGGAGAACTTCCTTACTTTACTAAATATGTTACAACTGTCAGAAATATTTTCATAAGAGAAAAAATGCAACAAAATATGTGACAGTGATTAATTTAAGATGATCCTTATTTAATTCATTGATTAGACCATATCCACTGTCCATATTTGGAGGACTCTTAACTGACCCTTGATTGCAATTGCTAACAATTACTCAAGTGCTTCATAGCAATGAACTCAGTGTGGGATCAGTTAAGACATGCAATATGTCTCACGAAGCCATGAGACATGCTAGGCTGGGTCTGAGAGAGCAGGGACTGAGGGAGCATAGATAAGAGAAATGCTAAACAAAGAAATGTAGCTAGTGTGTTGTCAGGTAACAAATCATCCTGCTGTTTGCTTTGTTTTAATTGAAGTGCAACCAGAAAAAAATGACGATTTCTTGATTTGATGCCAAATGCCAGTATTGTATGCCTTGACTTAAATAATGAATACATGCATAATACTGCTGCTGTTTTTTCGTCGCTTTGACCATCACCATTATTTTCAAAGTACCCATACCTGGCCACCATGCTGTATAATGACTAGTCGACCCCTAGTGACGACAGTGAGTAAGAACGGGACCTCGCCTCTGAGGCAATACCCTCTTTTCGGCGAATTCGCGAAAGTGAGCGAGAGTCGGATAAGCGAAACAATACGCTGACCGGTCAAATAGAGTCGTGGACCCAGTCACACAACCACGGATAAGCGAGACAATACGCTGACCGGTCAAATAGAGTCGTGGAATATGCGCAGACCCAGTCGCACAACCACGGATAAGCGAGACAATACGCTGACCGGTCAAATAGAGTCGTGGACCCAATCACACAACCGTCAAGAGGTGAACACCGTCAACGAGAAGCCCATGGCCCAACTGCTCGCCGAAACCCGAAAGAACACCGCCTACATACGTCACTTTGTCAAGATCGTCGATCTGTGGGAATGCGAGTGGAAAGAGATGAGAAGAGATCCGGCTGTGAAAAAGTGTCTGGATGCTGCATTTCCTCGGCGACGACACGCGCAGTGGATGATGACGTCATCATCATAGATGATCTTATGGCGGAAACGGACGAACGGGTCACGACCTTGTTCACTAAAAAAGTAGCGGCATAGAGGCCGACGTCGTGGACACCGTTCCCAAGACCATGCAGGCTAAAGCCAGACGTTTGATGGAGCATCTCAAAAGAGATATTGCGTGGACCGCTCGTGGCGAACTGATCCACGAGGGTGTGCCGATTGCCGGAAGTAACGTGGTGGATCTCGTGAATGATCTGTTGCGTAAGAGAAAGACCTATCCAACAGGATAGCAGCCATTCGCACAACAGCTCAGAGCCATCAACCTGCCCATGGAGTTGGTCGGTAACGTTGCGAGGAAAGCTACTCCTCGAACTGCTGCTGGTAGTGCACGAAGATCACTCACTTGGACACCCCTCGCTCGCCGGCGCAGTAAGATGGAACATTCGATGCTCGTCCAAATCCCGCAACAACGCTAGGCTTTTGCGTCATTGGCTAGTTGGGAAGACTTTTAAGGCGGTTCGGTACGTGTCCATAGCACCGTGTGGGCCGCGATGACCGATCCACAGCACACGTACCGTTCCGTCGTCGTTGCGCTACTTTGCGGTGGAGTTTACTTGCTCGCCGACACTATCGCCCGACATCTGATACTACAGTCACTATTCGGGTTATGGTTTCACTAGACTGTCGGTCCATCGCCGTCGTTGTGAGCGTGGCAGTGTGTGTCCTACTGTACGCCAGCGTACTCATCACTCGTCGTCATCAAGACCTGTGCTGCGGAATCAACGTCACCACCGTCAACGCATCGAACCTCTTTTAATGGCACTGAAAAATAAACAATTCGAAAGGGTATATTTCGTCCCGTAAAGGGTGGCAAGTTACGGCGGAGCCAACGCCTTGCGCCGCGTCACGCGCGTGCCGAGGAAAATCGTCGAAGAATGTTTGTCGGAACAGGACGCCTATACCCTACACAAACCAGCGAGACATCGTTTCAGGAGACGACGCGTCGTCGTGGGAGGTCCACTTCAGCAGTGGCAGGCCGATCTCGTCGACTTGTTGAACGTGGCCTGGTGTGTTCTGTTGAAGAACAAGTCCGCGGCGTCGTTGGTGACAGCACTGAAAAGTACATTCACCAAAGGCTGGCCAAAGACGTTGCAGATAGATAAAGGACTCGAATTTGTGAATCGTTCTGTTCAGGCTCTGTTGAAGAAGTACGGCATCCATCACTTCTCCACTCACAACGACTAGACGAAGGCGAGCATCGTCGAACAATTCAATAGAACGTTGAAAACGGGCATGTGGCGATATTTCACGAAATACCAGACGTGGCGACACACCGACGTCCTTCAGGACTTTGTGTAGTCGTACAACAGCATCGGCATGGCTCCGTCACAGGCGAGTGCGAAGAATCAAGATGAGGCGTGGCAGCGCCTGTACGGTCACGACGGTAAGGGCGTGCCGGATCGCGTGCGCATCAGTAAGTTCAAAAGAATGTTCGAAAAAGGCTACATAACGAATTGGAGCGTTCATCCCTCCGATCCGTCCGTGTACCGATTGATCGACGATCTCGGTGAAGTGCTGGACGGAACCTTCTACGAACCGGAACTGCAGAAGGTGTTGGTACCCGCCGATAAATTGTACCGCGTGGAATCGGTACTGCAGCGCCGCAAGGTGGGCAGACGAACGGAGTCTTTGGTGAAATGGTACGGCTACCCCTTCAAATTCAACAGCTGGATCGATGCCAAGGCCCTCGTCCACTATAAAGACTAGCCGCGCGTCTGTCGTCACTTCATTCGAACGACGACAGACGAGTCGACAACAGAGGAATTCACCACCACCACCGTCATAGAAGAAGAGGAGCAAGAGGGCGTAGCAGCAGCGGAAGACAATACTGAGGCGCAGAGCGACGACGACAGCACTCTTTGGCATATGTTCGGTACCGTGTGTCCCAAAGAGGAGATAGTCTTTCTATGCCAGGTCATCGTCTTGTACGCGGTCATCTTGATAAGCATTTTACAACCTGACGACCACTCACGACAACTCTAATCTGTGGACGGCCTTGTTGAGTAGTTCGTTGGGGTACCTGCTACCCAATCGCACTTTGAGACGCCATGGCGACTGATTTCTACCTGGCGTTGCCTAGCAACGCTTCCATGAATGTGCATACCGATAGCACATTGGCCCATTACATCAATGACTGGCCTCAACGTATCTCGCTGTCTGGCGAGTGGGAGTGCGTTCTGGCAGAGATCTAGTACCCGCATACTTGGTACAACGTTCGAGAGGGCGACAGCTGTTTCTTCCTCAGTGAGGTCAACCCTGTGGGTCTTACACCGAGTACGTAGATCACCGCTGGGTATTACCTCTGTTCTACCACATTGTTGGACTATGTAAACAAGGCGCGGAGAAAAATGTGTGAACGGATAAGATACGGAAAAAATTGAGCATCACTAAAAAATGACGTTGCACATGTCACCGGGCACCGACTTCACCATGCCTTATCAGAGTGAAATGGGCACCATTTTAGGATTCCATCCTTCGGTTCTCACCAGTCCAGCAAGAGATAGGGTTACACGCGTGTACACCCACCCGAGAGTAGGAGAGGAAACCAATCGAACCGAGCGACCGGAGCTAAGTCTCACGCCGTCAGCTACCGTGACTTTGAAGCCCTAAAAAGGGTAGCCCGTACTTTTTTCGCAAAGAGGCCAATAACGTTGTGAACATGAATCAAGGGTTCGATACCATCTACGTCTAAACGGATGTTGTGGAGTCGCGCATCGTCGGCGACAGTCTCTTACCGTTGTTGGAAGTCTGTTCGGATGTCTGCTGCGCAGCGCTATGCCACTCACCAAGAGAGGAGCCGTGGAGTTGGGAAAGGGAGCGTTGAAGACCGGCGTGCGCATCGCCGACGACGTCTTGTCCGGGCAGAGCAAAAAAGGCGGCCAAACGACGGGTCTCGGATGCTGGTAAGAACCTGATGAGTGGCCTTTTGACTCCTGGCGTGTGACCTCGTATACGTATAAAACGCGCGCCTGTGAAGAAACGAATAACTGCAGTGGCGAAACAGCGCAAGAGACAGACGTCACAGAAACGTGAGGCCGACATATTCAACGATGGCTTTCGTACATAGACAGTCGTGCGAGGGGGTCAAGAGCGAGCTGGATCTCTTTACCGTACCTCCACTCAGAACAGCATCATCGACAGTCATATAGTGGACCATCAGCCCATGGCCTCTCTCGACTCGGGTGGACCGATGGAATTCTTGATACCCGGATCGGGAGACGATTACCTGGATTTCGCCAACACGTTGCTACACATTCAAGCGAAGGTGACACGAGCCGATGGGGCCGCCCTCGACTTGGCCGATCCCGTGGGTCCTATGAATAACTGGCTGCATTCGCCGTTCAGTCAAGTCGACGTCTATCTGAACGGTAAGCTGGTGACCCCTTCGTTCAACACGTATCCGTATCGTGCCTACATAGAGACGCTGCTGAGTTACGGCGACGATACCAATGTCACGCAACTGATGAGTCAGCTGTGGCACAAGGACATGGCCACTCGCATAGATGCCGTCGAGATCGTCGACGGAGCCGCGGCTAATGCAGGGTTCGTGGCTCGACGACCGAACATCGTCGGAGTCGTGTCGTCGATATGATGGGTCGCCTCCACGTGGACCTGTTCCTGCAGGATAAATTCTTGATCAATGGCGTCAATGTCAAGATACAACTGGTGCGAAGCAAGAACGCGTTTGCGCTCATGGCTGGCGGGGCCAACCCTGATTACAAGATCACCATCATCAATGCCACCTTGTTTGCAAAGAAGGCCACCCTGAATCCGACCGTACTGATGGCGCACATCAATACCCTCGAGAAGAGCACGACCAAGTATCCGATGCGGTCCGTCGATGGCAAGGTGTACTCCATTCCCACAGGCGCTCGGTCGCACACGCACGAGAACTTGTTCCTCGGCACCCTACCGAAACGTCTGGTGTTGTGCTGCATCGATAACGATGCGTACAACGGTTCG
This sequence comes from Lamellibrachia columna, assembly GCA_963662155.1. Classification (NCBI taxonomy): domain Eukaryota; kingdom Metazoa; phylum Annelida; class Polychaeta; order Sabellida; family Siboglinidae; genus Lamellibrachia; species Lamellibrachia columna. The sequence goes on from OY759274.1 coordinate 40,144,186, forward strand.
TATGACAAGAATCCGTTTCACGCCAAGAACAATGACATCAACTTCCTCGCCGTGTACGTGGACGGACAACAGATACCATCCAAACCTTTCCTTTCATCTACGACTACTGAGATGGACACTCTGCAGATCGCCAGACTACTAGCGATGGACCCGCGCACTAGGTCGATATTTCGTGGTGTCGTACCGGTCGCATTCGTCTGCAACACTGACGACGGCGACATTGTATAGCGCTGTACCTAGATGCCGATGGACGCGGCAATTACTTCTGCTCGTACGGTCTGCCGCCACGACTCGCGGCGTTCCGTACCTTCATGAACGAACATTGTTCCGAGTGGACTCATAATAGCAAGAGACTTCAGAGTCCTCTGTCTAACGTTTGCGGACAATATTGTCTAACTTATGTATTGCTTCGTTGTAACGGCTTTCCGATGAGAACTTACTTACTTAGGTTTACTTAGGTTCTTCCTGACCGTAGGCGGTGGCCTCGGTGGTCCGATCTTGAACTTTCCTTGGAATGCTCTACGACTTCCTGGCAAGGCAGCTTTGTAGTTGTAGAGAAACTCCTCAGTACTCCAAAGTCTATCTAGACGGTTTTTAAATGAGTTGACGCTTGTGGCAGTTACAACTACTTCCGGTAGATCATTCCATAATCCAGTAACTCTAAGTGAGAAGCTTTCTTTTCTAACATTTGTACAAGCACGTTCTATAAACAATGTCAAGCTATGACCCCCTTGTTCCTTCCCTTGTATCATTGTCTTTGTGCAGCTTAATAATGTTAGATACATCACTGTCATATTTACCATGGAGCAGTTTATATACCTCAATCATATCACCACGAGTTCGTCTATATGCAAGCGTAGGAAGTTTCACTCTCTGAAGTCTTTCCTCATAAGGAATATTCTTCATACCAGGAAGCTGCTTTGTTGCGCGTCTTTGCACATTTTTGATGGCATCTTTGTATTTCTGTTTATAAGGGGACCATACTGATATTGGATAATCTAGATGACTCCTAACTAACGCTTTATATAATGGCACAAATTTATGTTGATTTAGGGTTGTAAAGGACCTTCTAATAACTGCCATGATACTATTTGCTTTGTTTATTTTTGGTTGATGTGTTTATCAAATTCTAGGTTTGAATCAATTATAAGCCCATTGTCTTTTTGTTCTTCTATTCCTACTAATTCATAGGCAGTATTTTCTATCTTCAGGTTGTATGCATACTCTTGCTGTATTTTTTTCCCTACGTGCATTAAATTACATTTATCTGGGTGGAACCTTAATAATAATTTACTTGACCAAGATGTTAAATAATCTAAGTCGTTCTGTAGTGTATGCTGGCCATGTGGACTAGTAACCGTTTTGAAAACCTTTGTATAAACCGCAAACATATATACATTCGAAACTATATTCTCAGGAAGATCGTTTATGTAGAAAACAAATAGGATCGGTCCTAAGGCACTGCCCTGTGGAATACCACTTGTTATATTTGCCCACTCAGAATTTGTACCATTTACATTGACCTGCTGTACCCGGTCAGACAAGAACCCCTGGATCAATCTTAGTGTGTAATACTCTATGCCATACGATTTAAGTTTGCCTATCAATCTTTTATGAGGGGCGGTGTCAAATGTTTTCATGAAGTCCAAATATACAACGTCCCCTCTATTTAAAGCTTTGGTCCATGAGTCAATAACATTTAGTAATTGGAGTACCGTAGAACGAACTTTAATAAAACCAAATTGTTGCGTACTGAATAATTTAATCATATGATTGACAATATGGTCTTTGACACATTGTTCCATACATTTACATATTATACTTGTTAAGCTGACTGGTCTATAATTTCCTGCGTTTTTTCGATTACCCTTCTTAAATATGGCTGAGATACTTCCCTGTTTCCAATCCTTTGGTAGTTCACCCACAGCCAGTGAATTATTAAATAGCCTAGCTAGTGGTTTACATAGATGATTAGATAGCTCTTTCAACAACCTAGGATGAACCATCTGGCCCTACCGATTTACACACATTAAGGTTATCAAGTTTTTCTTGAATCATTTCGTCGTCAATTCGTCCATGTTGTGCCTTAATTTCACTGGTGGAATATGAGGGATATCAACATCTGGCTCTATAGTAAAAACACTTGAAAACAAATTTCCTAAGACATCTGCCTTTTCCCTATCAGAGTCTGTGAGTCTAGATTTAGGATATTTAGGGTCTGTGTGCAGGTCTGAAACACCTTCCCGATTCTTGGTTTTGGAGTTCATATATTTTCATACTGCTTTTGGGTTTGTCTTAGCTTCTGTTGCTAGCTTCATCTCAAATTCCTTCAGTATCCTCCTCGTTAATTTACGGACATGATTTCTAGCCCTACAATATTCAGTATAGTATTTTCCTTCTTCGTCTCCGTATAACGTTTCCATAAAGTGTGTTTTTTCCTAATTTTTTGTACTGATTCCTTGTTTAGGGGTACTTTTCCTTTATGTATGTTAATATTACTCACTAGTCGATGAGGGATTAATTCATCCTCTATCTTTCTAATATATTCTTTCAAACCTAACGATTGATGGTTTATAGTGCTCGTGCCAAGTATCTCGCACCAGTCTGTGTGGTCTAGTTTCGTCTTCATACTATTATAATCCCCTTGGTCGTAATAATATTTGAGTCATGTATGGTTTGCTATTTCTGCATAGCACCTAAATGTAATGATGATGACAGAGTGATCACTCTTACCAAGTAGGCTTTCATACACTATATCATCTATCATACCTTTTTCATTTTCAAGAATGTTCGATTTATTTCCTAATCGCCCTCGTGTGGGGAGTGTGACGTGTTGGAAGAGGACATTTTCTCTTATTCCTTCTTTAAATTTAGTGTCTGGGCTATTAGTATTCTCTCAGAATGTGTACCAGTTTTGCCAGTCTATGTTGGGGTAGTTAAAATCTCCAAGCAAGAGAAAATGTGAGTGTTTATTGCGCATTAACTCACTAATCAGTTCATTTAATTGTTCATTATTGCTGCCAGAGTTGCCCGGGCTTTTATATACACATCCTATCAGAAAAGTGTCTTTTTTGTTTAATTTTATCTCAACCATAACGATTCTTGAAAGTTGGTTCTTAAAGATATGAAAGATTTTGCGTTTAATGTTTTGTGGGTATATATACAAACACCTCGTCCTTGCTTATCGATGTTAAGGTATAAATCATAGTCACTCAAACCCAGTTCAGCTGTGTTTAATAGAATGTTCTGGTTTTTCGGTTTAACCTCAGTGATTGCAATCCCCATACACTTGTGTGATTCGACTCGAGCTTTGAACTCAGTAAATTTATTGATTAAACTATCAGCGTTGGTGTAGAAACATTTTAACTGTTTATGTGTATAATTTGTATTTACAGTGTTTTTTTGGTTAGATGATCTTTCTTGTCTTACTCCTCGTCCCTTCGAGGTTTGAATCTTACAATTTGTCTGACCCATGGTGGGCCTCTAACCCTGTACAACCATTTCCCCTCATCATTTATCTCTTTTGTCCTGGCCTCCTCTAGGAGTTTCCTTCCTTCCTCTTTTTCTTTTTTTTGTTAAGTCGTGCTGGATGCGGAGACATTTATATTTGTCCTCTGCATCTCTTAAGTTTGATAGTCATTTGAACAATTCCATCTTTTTGTTAGTGTCTTTCATTACTACCTTGAGAGGTCTGGTTTTTGCTCAGTATCACCCGTATCTCCGTCTGTTTGTTTTTTACCTAGCCTGATAACTTTGGTTATCTCATCTTTTACGTCTCGGTTCAGATTGCACACCTCATTACACAACCCTTCAACAAACTCCACATCTATCCTCACCCTCTCTTCCTTTAGGTTTGTTTTTGGTTCTGGGGCATTGAATATAAGAAAATTGGTTTCCCTATTTTTTTCTTTTATTGATTTCTCTTACTGTTTCCTCCACAACAATTCCACTATTTTGGGTGGTTAGTAGGTTCCTGCTTTCATCATCATTTGGTCTACATGTATGCATTGCATCCATTTCCTGCCTTACGATTTCTTTTACTTCTTTACTATCGCATTTAGCATCCAGTTTTTTCTCTATGGCCTCAAATCTCGTGTTCGTAGTTTTGAAATACATCTCGCATCTCTCTTCGATAACTTTCTCATTGAGAATATTTTTTTCAATTTTTGGTTTGCATCCGGGTTTCCCCATTGCCTCATATTCGCCAGGTTTAATTTTCAAGCATTTAATGCAGTATCGATTTCCGCAGTACTCGCACTCGAGCATTCTGTCTTTCTCACTTTTAAAGATTTTCTCGCAATCTTCACATTTCCAAGCTTCTCTAACATCGCTTCCCGATTCAGAGTTTTTGCTACCTCTCCGTGTCCCCTTATATTTTAGTTTTGTGATTGAGCACTAGAAATTGCTACATTTTCGCCAGAATCTTGTTTTGGACCTCTGTACGTGTTGGTAATTTTTACTCATTTCCGTAATTCCGTAAAAAAATCAAGTTCCACGTAACACTTACCATATGCGTGCTGTTGTACTAAGAGTACGTGCAGGGGTTTCCAAGGCGTTGTGACTAGTGACAGTGTGCGTGCTCGACGAGAAACGTACTTCTGTCCCAGGGCTACTCTGGGTAAAAGACGCCTTGGTTGTAATTGCCTGTTAGTATATAGATGACTCAGGTTGGGAGTGCAGCTCTACCTACGTTATTACTAAATTTGTTCTACCCTTAATTATCTGTGTTGTTTAACCTAACCGGCAGAATGAAACTTTTGGCGTGAACTTTCGAATGGGTCGATCTATAATTTAAGATTGGATTTATATCGCATCAGCTCATAATTTACATATAAACATCATGGTGGGATAATCAGTGTGCTGCTAGAATGATATGATTAAGATGAAAAACACCCTTTCTCCACTGTAAACCGCCAAAAATTAACTAAACAGCGGAGCTCATATGTAAACAGACATCGTAACCGGAAGCTGCCTCGCCAATGTTTGTTTATCGCCTTTTGTCAACATATTCTGCACCGATTTAGTGGCTAACGATTGCCGCGTATTTGTTGTTGTATCTTCATGCTTGTGTTAGGTCCTATGATTTATGTTAATGACCCTGTTAATGACTGATGCTGTCAGACCCTTTGATCCCTGTTAATGAATGATGTCCCGCCGCCGCCGCCGCCGCCGCCGCCGCCGCCGCCGCCGCCGCCGCCGCCGCCGCCGCCGCCGCCGCCGCCGCCGCCGCCGCCGCCGCCGCCGCCGCCGCCGCCGCCGCCGCCGCCGCCGCCGCCGCCGCCGCCGCCGCCGCCGCCGCCGCCGCCGCCGCCGCCGCCGCCGCCGCCGCCGCCGCCGCCGCCGCCGCTCCCTTACGTCAGATGACCTCTGACCCTATTACATGACTCCTTGACCATTCGCTTCGTCGCTAGGGAGCGCTGCTCGTGGCCCTCGGGTTGTACTACAGCCGACAGGGGCGCTGATGTCCTCTGATCGATATTACACCTCTTTCCCTACACTCTCACGCCGGACATATCATCCGGGTTTTCCACAAATTCTATTTTTAGAAGCCTTCGAAACATGGTCCCCTTCCTATCACCATATGTACTACTAGAAGCAAAGGTTTCAAACTGCGTTCTTACGCCCACATAATTCCCCGAACAGTCCGTCAAGTTGGTATATTAAAATGGGTGGTCAGCTGGGTGGTAAACAGTTTTGCATATAACTCAGATAATAAATAAGGAAGGTGGGCAGGGAGTCATCATGTTTACATTTTGGAAATTTATTGTACATGTTTGCCAAATGAGGAAAGCAGGTTACATTTTTTATTTTTATTTTGCACATCTATGCAATGTACTGGTTATAAATATTGTAGGGTGGCTTTTTGAAAAAAGCAGATAACTTATTTATTGTCCAGGTAGAGGCAAATATAATCAGAATCAGTCAGTCAATAGGCATCATCAGAATAATACTTACCTGACATAACATGTATCATTGTCAGCTGACAATAATACAATTGTTAACTTGTTTGAGGTCAATATGTTGCTATATAGGCCGTTTGTGTCCGCGCATTGTGCCGTTGGTAAAATGAAGACTAGTAACTTTTTGAAGTTGTTGGTCCGGCTGACTATAACCTTATGGGCGACGCCCCCTCACTAAAGTAGGGTGGTGCCCATGTGCGTAACATTGCTATCCCATCTAGCCATAAGGCTCGAAAATAAAGACTACGTTAGTATCACGGATTATTCGTTAACAGGTGTGCAAAAGAACATGTTTCCACTATGCAATAAATTAATTCGTGTTAGTGTCATAAATATAACTTTTGCATACATCCCTTTACATCGGACAGCAATTGATAACCTAAATATATAGTAACTCGTGTACACACACGCACGCACGCACGCACGCACGCACGCACGCACGCACGCACGCACGCACGCACGCACGCACACAAATGCACGCGCACACACACGCACACACACAAACACACACACACACACACACACACACACACACACACATCGAGGGCCTTATGATTCCAAGAGGAGCCCACCAATATCATGTGTTGAACCGCAGTACAGTAAATGGCACTCAACTACAGGAATTACATTTAAGCTACAGTAGTAGTATGTTGGTGTTTTTGAGGGATCAATCTTGGGTAAGCTTCTGATTTGTCGAGAGCAGTCACGTGACTTAGTGTCGACGACTCTGATTGGACGAGAGCAGTTTCACCGCCAGGGGGCGCCACATCAAGTTGTAACAATGTATCTCTTTGGGTAAGCTTCTGATTGGTTGAGAGCAGTCACGTGACCTAGTTTCGACGGCTCTGATTGGTCGAGAGCATTTCACCACCAAGGAGCGCCACGGTATAATCCCTATTATCGCTCAAATGAGGAAATGTTGGGGCTCTTTCTGATTGGTCGAGAGCAGTTTCACCGCCAGGAGGCGCTACGGGTCAGCTCATCATTTGCATATCACTTGACCTCTCTACGGAGGCTGCCATCTTGTTTTGCTGCCATGTTGTTTTGCAATGATAGAGTCACCAGAGGGCGCTGCTACGAGTCAAATGTGTCGACGGTTCTGATTGGACGAGAGTAGTCACGTGTGACTTATGACGTTACAGCTCCTCATTTACATATCACGTGACCTCTCTATGGAGGTTGTCATCTTGTTTTGCGCTGATACGGTCACCAGGAGTAGCTGCTACGAGTCAAATGTGTCGACGGTTCTGATTGGTCGAGAGCAGTCGCGTGACTTACGATGTCACACCCACTTAACAATGTATCTCTTTGGGTAAGCTTCTGATTGGTTGAGAGCAGTCACGTGACCTAGTTTCGACGGCTCTGATTGGTCGAGAGCATTTCAGTTTCACCGCCAGGAGGCGCTACGGGTCAGCTCATCATTTGCATATCACGTGATCTCTCTAAGGAGGCTGCCATCTTGTTTTGCGCTGATACGATCGTTAGACGGCGCTCGCGAGGTTTCAGGTGAACCTATGTGATACGGTCACAAAGAGGCGCTCTCCTGGGTGATACAGTCGTCGGAGAGGAGTTTCAGGTGAGCCCGGATGATACGGTCGCCAAGGGGCGTGGCGACTGTTCTCACGGATTGAATGCATGCACGTGACCTGGTTTCTTGCGCACGCACAGCATGCACACAGCCTTAGTGACCGTGTTGCGCTCGTTTCTGTTTCCGGTTGCGCGAGCGGCTCCTAATTCATATACAGTGTCGACGATTTGTATATAACCATGACCGAGTCATTGCAGTCGATCATGTGGTATCCCTAAGTTCTATGCGTGTTTGCTTATAGACATAAAAAACGAACGCGTATTTTGCGGTTCCCGTGTATTAGAATCACGTCCATTTACGGGCGAATGGTTGTTTTAACGCATGTTTAGGAGGACGTTACGGTTACATAATGCTAGCTTTTCCGAACCCTTCTGTATGAATTGAACCGATTTCATGTAGTTTTTTGTTTGTTTTCTGGAACGTTCGAACGACGTCATGGAATTTTCCACGCTCACGAAAAGAAACACATCCCCACATTTTCACCCTGCTACCAGACTGAAACCTAGCGGACGAAAGTTCGTGCATGCAGCGGGAAAAACGTAGCCGTGCAAGTTAGCTATACGACGCATATCGCATCATTGCATTATATCGAGAACTTTTCGACGTATGTCGTTTCGCGTCGACACCTACATATCGCCTATTTCACCACGAGTCTGCAAGAACACCGCGAGGTCAAAAGATCAAGGTCAACAACAAAAAACACCGCCGCTTTCTGGAACGTTCGAACGAAGTCATGGAATTTTCCATAAACACAGCGAAGTCAAAAGATCAAGGTCAAACCAGTTTTCCGGCGAAATGTGTCCATGTACATTGAAATTTCATGCGTCTCGATGTTTCTCACTTTTCTCACACACTTATTTCTATCTCATTTTGCCTATACTGCCAGGCTACAGGAAAAAAACCAGAAAAAAGTGCATCGTCAGCAAACTTTCAGGGTAAACTTTAGGAGGTATGGGTAAATTGTAGGAATTATGGGTAAACTGTAGGAGGTATGGGTAAACTATTGGAATTATGTATAAACTGTAGGAGTTATGGGTAAACTGTAGGAATTTTGGGTAAACTGTAGGAGTTATGGGTAACCTGTAGGAATTATGGGTAAACTGTAGGAGTTATGGGTAAACTGTAGAAATTATGGGTAAACTGTAGGAGTTACGGGTAAACTGTAGGAGGTATGATCAATTGTAGTTACGGGTAAACTATACATTTCTCACACACTTATTTCTATTTCATTTTGCCTATACTGCCTAAACTGTAGTCTGACGGTATAGACAAAATGAGATCGAAATAAGTGTGTGAGAAATACAGTACAGTTCTCATCACTAACCACGAGGATTAGCCAGAGGCCCAACTCTGCATGGCTTTGTGAGATAGTGACAAATGTAACCTTTTATATAAACCGCATCATCAATCAAAGGTACGACTCTTCGTGGGTGTGCGAATTGGTACTATACAGTACACAATCACCTATTACAAATCTCATATCTGTACAACATTGACGATGTGTATATAACCATAGCGAAATCGTTGCAGTCGAATATGTGGTTTCGGTAAGTTCTACGCGTGTTTGCTTATTGGTATAAAAGACGAACACATATTTTACTGTTCCCGTGTACAAGAAGCACGCCCATTTACAAGTGAATGAGTGTTCTAACGCGTGTTTTGGAGGATGTTACGGTTACATAAGTTTTATTTGTTTTCCGAATCATTCCGTATGAAAATTAGCATCGTGATGCGTCTTGTCCATACCGCGGTAAACCGTGCTGCGAGATCAAAGGATATTATTGGTAACAATGTTGCAACCGCGTCAATCAGCAACACTGTTACAGTACGTGCTCCGTTCTTCTTTGAATGCGGCTTTCACAACAGGTCCACAAAGTTATGGGTAAACTGTAGGAGGTATGGTAAATTGTAGTTATAGGTAAACTGTAGGAATTATGAGTAAACTGTAGGAGGTATGAGTAAATTGTAGGAAATATGAGTAAACTGTAGGAAATATGGGTAAATTGTAGGAATTATGGGTAAATTGTAGGAATTATGGGTAAACTGTAGGAGTTATTGGTAAACTGTAGGAATTATGGCGGAAATTTGAAAAATGGAAGTTCTGGTAAATTGTAGGAATTATGGGTAAACTGTAGGAATTATGGGTAAACTGTAGGAGTTATGAGTAAACTGTAGGAGTTATGAGTAAACTGTAGGAATTATGGGTAAACTGTAGGAATTATGGGTAAACTGTAGGAATTATGAATAAACTGTAGGAATTATGGGTAACCTGTAGGTATTATGGGTAAACTGTAGGAATTATGGGTAAATTGTAGGAATTATGGGTAAACTGTAGGAGGTATTGGTAAACTGTAGGAATTATAGGTAAACTGTAGGAGTTACGGGTAAACTGTAGGAGGTATGATAAATTGTAGGAGGTATGGATAAACTGTAGGAGTTATGGGTAAACTGGTCTTTTTTGACATTGGTCACCCATTATTGGTGGACTTTAACTTGGGCGCTCCCACTCGTCTTGTCTTTTTTGACATTGGTCACCTATTATTGGTGGACTTTGACTTGTGCGCTCCCACTCGTCTTATCTTTTTGGTATTGGTCAGTCACTGTTGGTAGACTTTGGCTTGTGCGCTCCCATTCGTCTTGTCTTTTTTGACATTGGTCACCTATTATTGGTGGACTTTGACATGTGCGCTTCCACTCGTCTTGTCTTTTTGACATTGGTCAGCCACTGTTGGTGGACTTTAACTGGTGCACTCCCACTCGTCTTGTCTTTTTCACACTGGTCAGTCACTGTTGGTGGACTTTGACTTGTGCAAAAGTGCATCGTCAGCAAACTTTCAGGGTAAACTGTAGGAGATATGGGTAAACTGTAGGAGTTATGGGTAAACTGTAGGAATTATGGATAAACTGTAGGAATTATGGGTAACCTGTAGGAATTATGGGTAAACTGTAGAAGGTATGGGTAAATTGTAGGAATTATGGGTAAACTGTAGGAGTTATGAGTAAAATGTAGGAATTAATGGTAAACTGTAGGAGTCATGGGTAACCTGTAGGAATTATGAATAAACTAGGAATTATGGATAAACTGTAGGAATTATGGGTAACCTGTAGGAATTATGGGTAAACTGTAGAAGGTATGGGTAAATTGTAGGAATTATGGGTAAACTGTAGGAGTTATGAGTAAAATGTAGGAATTAATGGTAAACTGTAGGAGTCATGGGTAACCTGTAGGAATTATGAATAAACTGTAGGAATTATGGATAAAATGTATGAATTATGGGTAAACTGTAGGAATTATGATTAAATTGTAGGAATTATGGGTAAACTGTATGAGTTATGGGTAAACTGTCAAAACATATGTACACGGGAACTGGTTGCCATTGATCAATTGGACAAAAGCAGTCATTGTTTTCCGGGTGCAGACCTTTGAGACAGTGCGGACACAATGCGCACACGACGTATTTATCTTGTACGGCGCAATTTAGTATTGTTAACGGACGAGTAAATGTATATGTGTCGTTACTCGCTTCCGACTGGAGCTGTGACAGGTTGATCGGAGACTGAGTATCGGCGGTACGCTGCGTGGCCATGGTGTTGAATCGAACTGCTCTGTAGAAATCGGAGAACGGTTGTGATGGCAGTTCTAGTAACGGCACTGTTTATATAATCTGTCGCTACTACTGATGACGCGCTTTCTGACTACAACAAACGTTTTAGATGTAGGATGCATAGACAACACAGCAGATGAAAATGTTCTTTGAAAGTTCGGGATCGTAACTCCAGCGGAATTCAGGAACTCTCGTGAGAGGAACCAAAGCATCACCTTGAGACACTGATTGGTCAGGACTAACATCATGGATCCATATCTTGTATGTAACAGACAGTACCTTAATCTGATCAAAGTTATCATACCAGCGAGCACGAAGTTGGTACGGAAACTCCTCAAACGAGAACTTCGAATTAAAGCAAGTCCACTCTCCTGCACCAGCAATGAAATAAGATCCAAGCTGCACATTACGAATATAGCAGTGTGCTCTACGACGAAAGGTCCTAGCACGTCTCATCTTGTAAGAAATTCGCCGTCTATAACGCTTGCGAACACCAAACCTACGACGGTGATTATAACGAGTACGAACACATCGCCTAGCACTACGTCAACAGGCCGTACGACCGGCGTACGTCGTCTTTTCTACACGTTCACCGGACCCGTGCTCACTCCGTCCTCGTGCACCACGCGTTTGGCATAGAAGTAGGTGAGAGCCGTTCTTTCCTGCACGTACGACAACACGGACGAGCGATGCTCCCGGAACCCGCGGTTCTTTCCACTTCCGCTCCGACGGTTGGCGAACACCTCTAGGAACGCGTCTTTGTTGATGGCGTTGTGACGCTTGCTCAGTCCTTTGGTGCTGTACTTGTCGGTGGCTCCGAAACAATAGTACGTCTTGCTGCACAACCCCATGAACCCGTCACCGGACCACTCGTCCTTGAACAGACCCGGTGTCCTCTTGTCGTACGCCTTCCGCGCCTTACAGCACGCCTCGTCACCGACCCACGGACGATCGGCGAATCGACAGCGTACGAACTCGTTCTGATGTTCGGCGCAACATTCGGAAGGCAACCATTCGGATCGATGTCGGAAATAATGTTCTCGTAGTTCCGGGGTCACGAGGTCGTCGACGGACTCGCCGGCCAAGGCCAAATAGGCGGAATCTGTATCCATCTCGCAGTACTGAAAAAGAGGACGCTCCAGATACCTGTTGATAAAGTCGTAATAGAACTGCAACATGCGCATCTTGGCGTACTGCAGAACGAAGAACCCCACGTGTACGGGCAGGGCGTACGTGACGGTTTTCTTGTTCATTGCTATCTCGTAGGCATCGTCAACGACGACGTCGAGTTGTCGGAACCGTCTATCGTTGACCATGAGCGATGCCGCCTTCTCCGTGCAGTATTTCACGTCGCGATGTCGATCCACGTTGGTGATGGTCTTCCCGTAACCCGAGTTTCCCAGCAACTTTATGGTGTATGCGATGATGGCCTTGTGCGGGTGGACGTCTTCCTCGCGCCGGGCCGTGGACACAGCGTCGCCGAACCGCCGGAAGCACGGGATGGGGGTGTACTCGACGACCTGATAAACGCGCGTCACCTCGAGTCCGTGTTCCAGGTACCATCTCAGGAGCAGCGTGGCGAGCAATATCTTGTCGCTGTGGAAACTGCCCACGAGCAGTCGTCATGATGTCGTGTTCTTCGGCGTATCGGCGCATGAAAGGTCCGAGATCGTCGCGGGTCAGACGGATGTTTTTAAGCATTTCGGAAAAATGCGCGTGTTATGTTATCGGCACCGAAACATCACATTCGATCAATCCGAATATGGTTCCGTCACGCACGCCTGTCAGGATCTGTTGCGGCGTCATCGTCCACCGCACGTGGCGTCATCGTGGAAAGGCAGCATCCAGACACTTTTTTACGACCGGATCTCTTCTCGTCTCTTTCCACTCGCATTCCCACAACTCGACGACCTTGACAAAGTGACGTAGGTAGGCGGTGTTCTTTCGGGTCTCGGCGAGCAGTTGGGTCATGGGTTTCCCGTTGACGGCGTTCGTTTCTAGACCCAAGCACGGGTGACCGTGGTAGAAACATCCGTGGAACTGATACGCCGTGTTCGTCTCACTGCACCACCCGTCCACCGGAAGTTTACCGATTCTCTTCTCTCGACCGTTGACTTGATGTCGTATGGCGCGTCCCGTGCTTGCGGCTTCCCATGTGACCCATTCTACGGCCATCTGACCGTGCAGTTGTGCCGTCTCGGGTCTAAAGTTACTCTCTTCCCGTCGTTGCGTGTACCATCCCGTCGGCATGTCTTGCATGAGAGACCACAGGTACAGAGCGTTGGCATCGTAGCCGACGATCGATCGACACGAACGAGCGGCTTCTCCGTACTCGTTCTGACGTATCGTGGTGACTCCTTTCTCGTGATAGCGGTGAAAAACGAGCGAAGGTCCACCAACCACGTGATCTTTGACGAGATGATGAAGATCTTTATTCTTCTCTTTGAAAGCGTAAAGCACGTCTTCTCCGGAAGATCGTTGAACAGGTAGAGCAAGGTCTGACCGGGTACGCTGATGCCCTGCTTGAACATGTCTATGCCGCGTTGTTGGTAGAAGGCGAACTGTCTGTCGATGGCTTGTAGAAAGGGAACCACGTCTCTATTGTTGTACCAGACGAGAAAGTCTCGCAAGGTCGTCATGCCGTTATCGCGCCATGCCTCTTGACGTAATCCTCGTCGGAAATACCCTCGTCCTTCAATTGACTGAAAAAGGCTTCTTTTGCTGGAAGTGCGGTATCGTCGAGTCTCTCCAGACAGTCCATATATTCATACGGGAAAAACCCTTTTATTATTTTACAACCGTACGCTTTCAGATATTTGTCGTAGCTGAATCCCGGGGCTATGTAATTGGTCATGTCTAGGAATTTTAGCTTATCCATCGATAAACACATGAACGTGTTGTCGCGTTTGATGACAAAAAACGACCCGACGCCATCGTTCTCTTCTTTCTCTTTATCGTCCTGTTCCATTTCTTCTTCTTCCTCTTTCTTTGACAGGAAGTAGGGAACAAGGAAATGTTTGACGGCATTGAGATCGTATTTCCCCGAATTAAAGCCGATGACTGGTAATTTATGAAGCCAGTCATGAAGTTGTTTCATCAGCGTTTTGTACGGGTTGCTCGGTTGACGAGATTCCTCGTCGTCAGGTGATTGTGCAATGCGCAAAGTTTCGTTCCAATTCGATCGTGCTTTTACCAGTCGAGCTAGCACGTCCTCGTAAGAATTTTTATGTTTTCGTAGGCGGCGTCACTCATCGATTGCACGATGTCCATCATGGCGCTCACCAACTTGTTGGTGTCTCCATCCGTGACGAGACATTGCACTTGTTCGTGTCCCGGTACGTTGCCACCCACTGCATCTTGTCGCTGTCCGACGGAAGTCGTGCGGTGTCGAACCAACACTCGAAGTCAAAGGTGGCTCGGTACGGATAGTACCGCAACGATTCGGGGACTCGAATATTCTCGTCGTCCAGACGTTCGAACACCGACGGAGTCGAATGGTACACGCCGCCGGGATAGACCCGACGCACACCTCCCGTGCACGTGCGCTCGTGTCTGTTCAGCTGCCATACATCTTTAAATAGACTCTGCTCACACTTTCTGCAGCGATAGGTGTGGCAGTACATTTGAATGTTTCGTATGTACGAAAAGTGTGTCTCGTGAAGATTGAGATACATCGTGTCAGAATAATGGCACAACGATCGACGGACGAGTTATGCGGTCTTCTTTCCATCATCATCATCAGACTCGACGAGTTTATAAACGCATACGTTCGTTTGGAAAGTGGTCTCTACGCGATAGAGGTCTTCGAGTGTGACTCCGGTAAATTCTTCCATGGGTACATCGTCATACGTCTCGTAGAGTTTCTCAACGGCAGATTCCAAATGATAGCGATCGCCTCCACGATGAAGAGCTATACATTTAAAAAGGCACAAATTATCGTTGTACCTCTTGTGATGGATAGGTTCTCTTTCCAGACCGATGACGGCTTTGTTCTTCTTGATGTATGTCGGCAGGGGAGTCATGGCTACACATCCAATTGGGTGATTGATGATTTTATTAATAAAAAAGTCACATTTGTCATGAGTTCACATACCCAGGCTGAGTCGGGCCTCTGGCTTAACGCCCACTGTAATATATCTGTGTTTTTATACGGTCTAAAAAAACACTAAACTCCTGATTGGTGATGAGACTGGGTTTGTCCAGGTATCGACCGCAGCAATTGCAGGAGGAATGATAGTACCTATAACATCCTGTGTTTTTGTTTTTCAAAACAAATCCATAACTCAAGTTGATTTTGAAAGCATTGGTCTGTTGTTCGAACATGGTGTTCAATGGAGTTTCTAGAGTAGTCGTATCTAGACTGCATAGTCTAAAATTTACCCTGGTCTGGAGAGGACCTCTGGATACGCGTGTTCTAATGGAGGACCAATTGTTGCGAACGACTTCTAACAAATCTGTTGACAGAGCGTCGGGGAAGGGAAATCGATCGGGCGGGTCGATGGGATCTTCGCTAATGAACGGGTGGCGGGGGTAGTATCTTCCCTTTTTGCTCTTTTTGGCAATGGTGGTGAAACGGTATCGACACAAACCGTTCTTTCATGTCTTAGCATATGGTACTTTTTTCCAAACACTTTGTTGCATTTTGAACATGTGTATTTCATCGTTGCTGGTGATGCGCCGAAATAGGTGTGCAAAGATCGGAGAACGATTGTGATAGGAGAATGTATTAGATAGCATTCGTACAAATAAAGATAATATATCATAGATACTTACAAAACTTGGTGTACAGCTACCGTCGCGGCATCTCGACGTGTTGCTGCGTGGCTGTGGTGTTGAATCGAAGTGCTGTGCAGAGATCGGAGAACGATTGTGATGGCGATTGTAGTAGCGGCTCGGTTTATATATCCTGTCGCTACTGCTGACAGTGCACTTTTTCCCGGGATTTTCCCGGTTTGAACCGGTTTGATCCTCTTCGTTCGAACGTTCCAGAAAGCGGCGGTGTTTTTTGTTGACCTTGACCTTTTGAACTTTTGACCTCGCAGTGTTTATGGAAAATTCCATGACTTCGTTCGAACGTTCCAGAAAGCGGCGGTGTTTTTTTGTTGACCTTGACCTTTTGACCTCGCGGTGTTCATGCAGACTAGTATCATTATAGGCGATATGTAGGTGTCGACGTCAAACGACATACGTCGAAAAGTTCTCGATATAATGCAATGGTGCGATATGCGTCGTATAGCTTACATGCACGGCTACGTTTTTCCCGCTGCATGCACGAACTTTCGTCCGCTAGGTTTCAGTCTGCTAGCAGGGTGAAAATGTGGGGATGTGTTTCTCTTGCTGGCGTGACTTCGTTCGAACGTTCCAGAAAGCGACGGTGTTTTTTTTTTTTACCTTGACCTTTTGACCTCGCGGTGTTCTTGCAGACTCTTGGTGAAATAAGCGATATGTAGGTGTCGACGCGAAACGACATACGTCGAAAAGTTCTCGATATAGTGCAATGATGCGATATGCGTCGTATAGCTTACATGCACGGCTACGTTTTTCCCGCAGCATGCACGAACAATCGTCCGCTAGGTTTCAGTCTGGTAGCAGGGTGAAAATGTGGGATCGTGTTTTTTTTCGTGAGCGTGGAAAATTCCATGACGTCGTTCGAACGTTCCAGAAAACAAGAAAAAAACTACAAGAAACCGGTTCAATTCATACAGAAGGGTTCGGAAAACTAGCATTATGTAACCGTAACGTCCTCCTAAACACGCGTTAGAACAACCATTCGCCCGTAAATGGACGTGATTCTAATACACGGGAACTGCAAAATACGCGTTCGTTTTTTTGCCTATAAGCAAACACGCGTAGAACTTAGGGATACCACACGATCGACTGCAATGACTCGGCCATGGTTATATACAAATCGACGACACTGTACGGTTGGGAGGTGCAGAGTAGGCGAATTAGGAGCCGTTCGCCCAACCGGAAACAGAAGCGAGCGCAACACGGTCACTAAGGCTGTGTGCATGCTGTGCGTGCACAAGAAACCAGGTCACGTGCACGCATTCAACCCATGAGAACAGTCGCCACGCCCCTTGGAGACCGTATCATCCGGGCTCACCTGAAACCCCTCTCTGACGACTGTATCACCCAGGAGAGCGCCTCTTGGTGACCGTATCACCCAGGTTCACTTGAAACCTCGCGAGCGCCCTCTGACGATCGTATCAGCGCAAAACAAGATGGTAGCCTCCATAGAGAGGTCACGTGATATGCAAATGAGGAGGTATGACGTCGTAGGTCACGTGACTGCTCCCGACCAATCAGAACCGTCGACACATTTACTCGTAGCAGCGACTCCTGGTGACCGTATCAGCGCAAAACAAGATGACAACCTCTATAGAGAGGTCACGTGATATGTAAATGAGAAGCTGTAACGTCATAAGTCACACGTGACTACTCTCGTCCAATCAGAACCGTCGACACATTTGACTCGTAGCAGCGCCCTCTGGTGACTTTATCATTGCAAAACAAGATGGCAGCAAAACAAGATGGCAACCTCCATAGAGAGGTCACGTGATATGCAAACGATGAGCTGATCCGTAGCGCCACCTGGCGGTGAAACTGCGCTCGACCAATCAGATGCTTACCCAAAATCTCCTCATTTGAGCGATAATAGGGGATTATATCGTGGCGCCCCCCTGGTGGTGAAATGCTCTCGACCAATCAGAGCCGTTGAAACTGCGTCACGTGACTGCTCTCAACCAATCATAAGCTTACCCAGAGATACATTGTTGCAACTTGATGTGGCGCCCCTGGTGGTGAAATGCTCTCGACCAATCAGAGTCGTCGAAACTAGGTCACGTGACTGCTCTCGACCAATCAGAAGCTTACCCAAAATTGATCCCTCAAAAACACCAACATACTACTTACAGTGAACTTAACATAATTACTTCGGACGAAAGTAATTCAGTTTGTATGTATAATACTGTTACCGTTTTACTTGTAGAATCTATTGTTTTTCACATCAAAAGTCAAAACACTGATGTCAAAAAAGCCTTGGGGTTTATTCAGAATGTGTTCTAAAAGTGGGAGATTCCAGTCATTCTTCCAGTTGACTGAGCGCTGACATGTTAACCAGCTCGACCGATAAGCGCATGCGCAGTTCTATGAAATCGGTTTGGTTTAGTAAACAAAGGCCAAAATATGTTACATATTTTTTAGTTTGGACACAAACATATATCGTATTGCAATTATAGGAATAGGAATATACAACTATATTTTCATTTGGCGAGCGAATTGTGCTAGACTTTGACCCTCGTGACGTAGGTTTATCTAACAGTATGGCGCGGCCTATGAAATTAAGATGCTGCGTGTTCAACAAGGTTTTCTAATAAACCACTGACATGATATTCTTTAGTGTAGATGCAAATGGTTACGTTTTAGTAACTCTTATAGGTGCTTAGGCCGAACACAATGGATTTTGTTTCCCTTTAATTTATTTTTGAGGCTCACGAAACGACACGGAACGATGACTGTTTGATGACCGGCGGCCATGTTTTGGCTGCTCCGGAAAATTTGCACGCCCATGTGTTGGGTGGAAGTTAAAGACGGTAAGGTATGGTGGCACTCAAAGATAAAAACGGTATGTAAACTACGCGAAAGTCTGACATGAGGTTTGTATGCGCGTGCATGCATAAACATAATGGACGGTTCTGTGCATCCGTGTAAGTCGCGTACAAATAGGTCAACTGTCAGGGCTGGCGAAATAGTCACAATTACACTCGTTGATTTCAGTAGGTAACATCAGCCTTTTATCAACATTCACTAAAGATATTACCGTAACGAAGTAATTTGAAATGTTCATATCCGGTTTCATTACTGAGCAGTGGAGAACAGTAGATGAACATCGTCATAAAAATAAGAAACTTGCGACGGAAATGGTTTTATTGCCACGGATGTTGTTTCTTTCTATTTTAACAGGTGCACATGTTATGCTGTCGGTTCAAACAAATCGATATCACAACAATGATCGCAACCAACAATATAATGCAAATACGAATACATCAGTAGTTAATGCGGTTTTTATTTCAACTTTAATTTCGGAGACATTGCACGTAGACTGTTCCGATTAAATTAATACAAGCATAACATTTAACAATAGCAGCCAACTATTGGGTCATTAATTGTTAGACAATAACATTTCGTATAAGTCACTTAAAAACTGAATAGTTGAAAATTGGCAATGCCACATTTAGCAGTGGTAGTTATTTTATGATGCACACATCAATATACTTTTCCTCAAAATAATACTAATACTAATAAAAATGTTGCAACTATTTGTTGGACTGCTTTACAAAGCAAATTAAAGTATCCATTTCTTGAATATATACGGCAATCTGGTAATCCGCTGCTCTTATTGGTCGATGCTCTGAAAACATAAGGCAGCTGTGTAGTAAGTCAACATTTGTAGTATACATGTACTAAAATAAAAAGCAAGACATTTACGATTTTATCACACTATCCCAACTGAAACGTAGTTGTTAAAAGTTACGTCTATGTGCATATGCTATTTTAACAATACTTATTAACAAGCGTACAAGTATAAATGTCATGAATAAAATATTTTACTCGTCACGAATAACAATTTTGAACAGAACTGTCTTTATGACACATATAATTAGACACGTATGGTGGAACATTGGCAAACGTTAATAAAATGAACCAACTCAACAACGGTCGATACATAATGTATACATTATGCCTTATATTCAGCGGTTCCTAATATGTACAGGGCAACATAATGTCACCATTGCAATCAAATTTGCAAAAAAAAAGTCATTTATCTGTTATGCGAAATGCAATAAAAACACAATGTGTAGTATTTATTATATATATATATATATATATATATATATATATATATATATATATATATATATATATATATATATATATATATATATATATATATATATATATATATATATATATATATATATATATATATATATATATATATATATATATTCGTACCTGTTAGTTCATCTAGCAATTATTAGAAACTGATGGAGATGGAGATGCTGACCCGGACATGGACACACCAAGATCTCTTCACCCTTGCTGGAATCATAATTCACCGTTGTGAGAGGTATGCGTGCTGCAATTTCTACAAATTATTTCTTACACAATGAAACGCACAAAATGCAAATTAAGCCAAAGTTAAATATAATTCCAGTGACCTAAAAAAATAAATGTAATGACATTAAGCTTACCTACAGCAATACTAGTAACACATCTTAATATTTTCAGTAATACGTGATTTGGAATTTGCTAGTTTTACGACATATATACTTTACGACATATATACTTTGCTGCAATAAAGGACAGACCAATAAATCTTCGCCTTTGAAGGCGGAATATAACGGTTTTCACCAGATGATTAATTGGTCTGTCAAATTCCATTTTATAAAATTTCTGACGGAAATTGTACCACAGAACTAACAACGAAGACATGAAGTATAACATTGTTAATTTAGATATGGATATCGAAACAATCAGAAAATTATGGCATTTTAGCTATGCGAAACCACCAACTAGCTGTATATCATTTAACCAATGAACATCATCGAGTGACCCCTCGATCAGTTTACTACATCTTACTATCATTTGAATATGTAAAATAATACATTTGAAATTGCAAAATACGGCCCTGCGTAAGTATGTAATGTCTAATGTTCAAGTACACCACGACATTGATGTTAATCACTTAATTTACCGTGGCGATTGGTGTCCTCCGTTAGCCAGAAAGTCGGCCGGCCCTTGCAGAACGGTGCTAGTGCCTGAGGGAAGAAGCTCTGGTCGACCACCGCCACCCAGGACGCCTTGTAATATATCGTCCCATTGGAAGGCTGCATTATTTCGCTCCCCTGGCCGTAAATACACAAAGGCTTGTAGTTAATTCATTATTATATCTCTTAGGCTTTCCTTTTTCTATATTTTCCATTCATACACCTCCCAATGTAACCTACCTTAGGCTTTTATTTCCTATATACATATTTCACATTTCTGCTCCGTCCATTCTTCCTTCTTTTTTGTTTTCCTATACACATTATATCCCCTTCCAACCCTCCACCCCTTTCTTCAAGCATTCCATATTGTGCAACCGTTCACCAGTTGATTCCTCCCCCCTCGCTCTGAGCAGCACGATAAACTAGCTGCTGAAAGGAATGCACGGCGATCTTCATTGGCTAACCGAACGACTGTTTTACGGGACATTGTAAAACTGAATGCATTAGTATTTAAAACATCTCAATTGGTTAAAGATAATATCCCAACAAAACGTGTTGGTATCGTGATCTTTCGCCTCTTAATATTTTCGAAAATACACGATTTGGCGATGATTTAAAATATGCTAGTTTTTCAACATAAAAAAATATAGATACCGCTTTACTGCATATAGAGGACCGATTTCGAAGGTGGAACAGTAGTTCGTACGGGAACTGAACAATAATTGGTAGCGGCCCTGTCGTCGTTGGTCAGAAACACGTCGACCAAGACAGGACATGATTCAGCGTGCATCCACACATGGCAAGAGATAAACTGACAAATGCACGTTTCAACAGGTTAGTCTGCCAGGGGTAGTGTAGTACTGCTACCACCCCTGGCTAGCAAGAATGGTCTCGTACCTTCATCGAGTCAAGCGCCTTCTTGAGATCGTCAGGAGAATAGATTCTTTCGTCAAGTCCACCCACCAGGAAACATTTGTTGTACTCAGCCGTGTAGAAGCCACCGATGTTCTGTTGGACAGACACAAATCACGCAGCGGCTTTGATACACTCGTAGTCAATGTTCCTCGGTCGTCCCTAATTCGCCGCGCAAGGATTACAGTAGGAAGCGTTCCAGTGGCACAGAAGTAGCCCCGTGCCATATGTTAATCCGACAAAATAAGAGAGAATAGGATGTACTAATATTAATAAATAAAACATTTACAGATATCTTACAGGGATGGACCACAAATAGATCACAAACTCCCGACAAGCCAACCGTGTCCTTGGCCATATACCATCTGGATCGTTTTGCTTTCGATGGCAATCTTGTTCAGTCTTTTTTTAAATGACAAAATGAAAATTAATATAAAACTAGCTACCTTGAGGAAGTCAAACACGGCGACGGTCCCGTTCTGAATGAAAATCTCCGTCTTGGATACAGCGTTCAGCTTGATCTTCTGGGTGCCATACGGCGAATCGCTGGACCCCGTCTTGTACTGATGATAAAACTAACATTGATGAGAGCGAACGTGACAGTTGCTAACACTGTACAACTAATAGTAGTGCTTACAACTAATAGTAGTGCTTACAACTAATAGTAGTGCTTACAACTAATAGTAGTGCCTACAACGTTTCATATTCAATAAAGCAAGCCTACGACTAAATTAATTTTGGCCGACTTCATTCTTGGACATATAAATCAGTTAGTTTAACATGATGGGTGTTTTATAGGCATTTAAATGCCAATCGGTTACCTCGGAGGTGTAGGTCCTCAGCGCCGTCGTGTCCACGTTGTTGCGTGTTTCCTGCAAACACATTTCGATAAGACACCACAATAGAAAACGCTTAATGGAAATTGGACCATTGCAGTTTTCGTTTCATTGTGATATATATCATGTTTAATTCCATAACTTATTCCGAAAGAGACTTACGTAAACCTGTACATATTATATGACACAAAGTCATACATTAATGTGTGTTGTGCTTCTTAGTGATGGATATTCTGACGAATGTGTTAAACACCAGTTTTAATTCCTCGATAAAAAATTCAGTAAACATGTAATTGTATTTAGCAGCAGTTTACCTCGTTCTGGCGCCCATTGCAAATAAAAACTATTGTAGTGCCAGAAACATTCATCTATGTGGTACGAAGTTATGCAAGATAAACGCAACTATGGCACATGGTATGAATCTTACTAAGCGAATGTATTATTGTGGTGTCAAAGTTTGTCACTAATTGATCATAGGGGTCACGTTACAATATGATTTAGCAGCGACGGAGGCTGTGCAATATGGGGGGGGGGGCGTATTTGGTTTATGCATATTGGTGTCCACCGTATACTTAACATATACCCATAAATGAGGGGGTCGGGGGGTGGGGGCGCTCACCACCCCCTTTGGTTCCGATGCCTATGTGAATTTGTACATTTTTACCGTTCTGAACACGCTAATTCTGTCCACCAGGAGCATACCTTACAAACGTTGAGGTCTTGTTTCAGTCCCCTCAGGTAGAAGGCGCCACCAGCAATGGAAGCCGCCAGAATAAGACTGACCACAAACCCGTACACGCCAAGAGAGGTGACTAGCCATCGACGTGAACTGGTTACCACATACAAATACAAGCGTACATGAACCCTAATACATGTACACACACATATACACATAGTGTAGTAAGCGCACAAGGCTACATATTTACATACATACATTCGGGAAAAGGATGACGTAAATATGTTATACTACCGAAGCTTAGCTTAACTCGTTAGCTTAATTTATACTTTCCGAAATCGAGTATCTTGGCTCAGAAGGCCCCTAACATAATTTATATACATGCCGCTATGGAGGAATAAGGGTTGCATTAATTTGTAGGATGTGAATACAACCTTCACTCCAGTTAAATCATTCCTGTGGACATCCACTATCCACTAATTAACACATCACCGAGTCAAAAGATTATCAATTAATTTTCTCATGCGATTCACAAATGTGCGTTCGTAATTTCGAGTAATAAACGCCGACTTGTCCGCGTTATATATAAATTGTTATTAATAAGAGTCGCTTACCACAGCAGGGTCTTTTGTGGGAATGCTGACTTCTCCATTGCAGTCGTGTTCTTTGGTAGGTAGTCACGTCGTGATGTAGGCCCTACCTGTCTGTTTGAAATTGAAGCCGTGGACTATTGGGGCCACTTTGACGCTGTTGTATTTATAGCTACTCACTTACTCCATTATTATTCTTAGCCAATCACCAGGCAATAAAATGCCTATGTTTGCCGTTATCTAGACGCGCTGCGATATAGTGCGTCTGTTGAAGTCGTGGACTGTATTCATGGGCAATGTTGCGTTGCTTGCGACCATTTGCAACATTTTGCCTAAACCTTCTTTTGTGCATACGACGGACTCTTTGTTGTCAGCTTAGTTGGTTGTCTTACTTCATCATTCGGTCCAACTGTCATTGATAATGCCCTTGTAACGGAAACAGTTTTCGTACACGTACGTTCAACTGCAAAAAAAATTGTGTTTGGGCGTTGGGGCCAGTTGTTACAATAATTTCGTTTTGGGGCAAATTGTTACAACTGTAAAACATGCTCGGGGGTTCGTACGGATGGTTCAGTCAGCGAGTTGGGCGCTGACAATGAACAAAATTTATTTAACCACGACGTGTGAACGCTTTATTTCACTTGTGAGACCTAGTGTACTGGTTTATAACCAGTACTGTAAATGCTAGCAGCGTCAAACAAAATTAACAAATATCTCAGAAGGACGGGTTACGCATCTTGTTATTTTTTACGGCACAGCCCTATTTGAGCAATTAATAAATATTGCATGATTAATTGAAATGTGGATGTTCGTGCGAGTGTACGTGAGTGCGTACGTGTGTGTATCATTCAATCAAGTAGAAGTCGCATTACATATATACTGCCATTCACTATTTCACACTCCATTCAATAATTTACATTCCATTCACAATTGTTTATTATGTAAGAATCAGGGGAATGAGTCTTCTTTGGTAACTAAAATGAAAAGCTTAATATGAAGCTATGAACACCTACGTCGTCATGCACACTGTGCGTAAGATGTATTAGTGTGTATAATCCAATTAATGTAATAACAGTAACGAGTTCTTTGCTGTAGCAACGCCCCCATATGATGTAACAACTTGCCCCGTTTACGGGGATAGTAGTTACAGTCGACCGCGCCTGGGAAACTTCATATATCTACATAACTACAATACGGAATATCAATGGTACGGTACATCGTATTAACACGAATAATAAATTTAATGTATACGTTGACATAAATAATGCATCTAACATACTTTTCACAAAAGTTACTTTAAAGGGGGGGTGAAGCACTCGAACAACCATAGCCCAAACATAATAACATACCATTTACATTATATATCACCCTTATATGATGGGCGCAACGCCACGGTAATTTTGTAATATCCTTTTTAACTTTGCCATTATCTTCGCTGGGCGGCGCCATATTGCTCTGCGGGGAGTTCATCGGCAGAGTGGTTTGAGTACGAGCTCCTGGCACCGCGTTCACACAGTAAAAACCTCTCGGAAAAACGGCCGAAACGCATGGAAAATCGAATAAAAAGAAAACTGGTGTGCACTGGATGGATCCTGGATATATCAACTAGTACTACAAATGCAAGGAAAAAACTTTTGATCGACTTCCGAGGAAGAATTTGCAGCGGAAAAGGTGGTTGCAAATGCGGAAATTGCCGTGTCCGCCAGCCGCAGGCTCTGCGAGTGACCACTTTTCCGATGCAGATTACAAGACAAAAGACTATGTGATGAGCATGGACAGACGGTGAGCATCAAGATGTCATTCTTGGTCAAAGACACCGTTCCATCTTAGATCTTTTTTTTTTCGCATATGACCATGCATCTACAGACTATTCTGCGACAAGGAAACGTCAGATATCAGAGGGCAGAGCGGTGCGTAGGAAGCGACGAGCCGAAACCAGGTTAGTAAATTGGATTACCGTTACCATTGTGATTTATCACTACGATTACAATATAGTTCCACCCCAATAAGTACAGCTGTGCTTCAACGTCAGCATATATATGACCCACAGTAAATCGAAATGTATGAATACAATAAAGTGCGAGTAAGTGTTAATAGTTTGATATAATTACGAGTGTTTTCCAATCCGCCGATTTATTTTCGACGTGATCAGACGTACCGTACCGTCAATACGTGGCCGTAATCAAAACAATAACAATAACTCAGTAAGTGCTACAGGATATACTGCAGCCTTATAACAGAAAGAAAATAATTTGATATTATTTATTGACAGTCATAATAAGTCTCATACTCCTGTGTTCTAAATGCCTAGAGAGCAAGCAGCAAGCGTAAGGCTAAGCCTGGGGGGGGGGGTTAGATGCATGGGAGAAACACGACCAAAAGACAGTATAGACTATAGTGCAACAGAAGCCTACTGTTGCTGTTTACATTTCAAATTCTTTATGGAAATATTTAAAATATACAAATACTTTCATTGTGATTAAGTGCAAATGCAGTTACAAAAACTTTTTTAAAGTATTTAAATATTTAAGTAAAATGCATTTCACCCATGCAATGTCTAGCTGGAAAGGAAACTAACTAAGGCATCGTCATCTACCCAGTTGAACACTGTCAGATTACATGTCTGCTTTCTATAATGACACTTTACAATTTCTGTCTGAATTCTTGTGACTTGACAATAAGGCAAAATTATATAAAATTAATTTGCTTTATTGATCAGATTAAACCCCACATGTAATAACCGGAAGTTCATACAGATGTATTAATTACATTTTATTCTAAGTCGACTGATAACACTGTAATGAATATCGTGGGGAGAGGGGGCAACTGTCGGCAACCCACAATAGTATTAGTACAAGCTATACATATGAAGGAAGTATATCAGGCATGGGGTCAATTCTGTTTTGTCAATTCCAAAAAATCAGTTCAAATTCCGCCTTGCAAAAAATCAATTCCAACTGTTAAAATTCTAGGCTAAAGAAAAATTCAAATCCAATTCGTTTTAACACAGTTTTATTTGTCACGTGTGCAATCATATTTAATTAGATATGATTAAAAAATTATTGTTCGTTAAATGCACACACACACACACACACACACACACACACACACACACACACACACACACACACACACACACACACACACACACACACACACACACACACACACACACACACACACACACACACACACACACACACACACACACACACACACACACACACACACACACACACACACACACACACACACACACACACACACACACACACACACACACACACACACACACACACACACACACACACACACACACACACACACACACACACACACACACACACACACACACACACACACACACACACACACACACACACACACACACACACACACACACACACACACACACACACACACACACACACACACACACACACACACACACACACACACACACACACACACACACACACACACACACACACACACACACACACACACACACACACACACACACACACACACACACACACACACACACACACACACACACACACACACACACACACACACACACACACACACACACACACACACACACACACACACACACACACACACACACACACACACACACACACACACACACACACACACACACACACACACATATATATCAGGTTTGCCATATAAAAACTTTAAAATGGCATCCAGCCATTTCATATGTACTTTCTGCTGTGACACCTCTTCTGGATTTTTGCCAACAAAACCAGACATTTTGGACAGCCCTGGACAGTTGGGTCATTAATCTGAGTTTTGAACAGTTTCCCCTGTTTATATCGGGTCCAGGTCATTTGCCCCCCTTCCAGACATTTGCCCCTTTGTCACTTGCCCCCCCAGACATTAGCCCCTTGCCTTTATTCAAAATCTGGACATTTGCCCCCTGTCCATAGCTTCTGGATTATTTGTAAGTTTTTTTAAGAAATGTTTTTTTTTTTAACTTATTTTTTTTTTTCTGAACATGAATTCAAGATATATATTATCCTAATTGCAATTAATGTTCTTTGTGTCAGATCAGCCAAGTAAATTACTTTATGTAGTTGGAGATGATCCTGTAATCAAAGGATTATCTTTATTGCAATTGTGGAAGAAGCCAGTGACATTAGGACCTGGACATGTTAGGACAATTGAGGATATTTGAAACAAGCCATCTCAACAAGGTTTCTTTTGAATTGCATTTACCATGGAGAGTTGGAGTGACTCCATTTTCCTATAAAACTGGATGCACAAGCCAGAGTTGTCAGAATTCACTTATAACTTCACCATGGAAATTACTACTAGCATTTGAGGAGGTCAGAAGCTATGTTTTGAGTGTCATTCCTACACCAAGAAAGGGGACCAACAAGATTACTCTTCATTGGGAGTGAAGCCAGCGTCGATCCTGATCATGCAAGGGTGCTGTGGTCACTGATCTGATCTCTAGATCCAGAATGTGATCAACAAGACTGCCTGCAACCATGATGGTGACACGGCACAGATAGAAGCTGCCAAGGTCCGTGAGGACCTGAAAACTAAGGCAGCTAATACCAGGGGCACTCCAAACCAGCTGATCTCTGACTCGTTACTGTCCACCACTGTTTGTGGAAGCATCATCCCAAGAACCCATCTTCCACCACTGATCTGACTATCAATGATACCTGGAAGACAACTGGTGACAAGATCATCTCATACACACTCCAGGGGATAGGCCATTGCATTAGGCTAAAGTGACTTTGACTTGTCATTGAATGTTATGTTATTGTAGTAATAATGATAAAACTGCAAACTGATTTTCACTTGTCAACTATCATAGAAAAAAGGGGCAGATGTCCGGGGGGGGGGGAGCAAATATACTAGGAGGCGGATTTATATCGCTATCAGTTGTGGTATCATTGATATTTCATCAAATTTACTGGAAAGTTTGAGCCTTCAACATCCTAATCTCCAACATGTATTCTCCATGGGGACATTTTTAATTACTACAAAGGGCAAACCCTACAGCCACATGTAACAGCATTGTACAGGTGACCAGTGACATGTTTAGTATGGGAAACTTGTGGGCTGAACATTAAGCTTGGATAAACAAGGGGCTGCATTCAAGTGGGGCAGGCTTCCTCTCTCACACAAAGGGAATGAGCAGGCAGGTGCCCTTAATTGGCAATCTCTGTAAATAAACCTTGTACACTGAGAAAGAAAATGAGGCCTGAATGGTCTGATTTTGGTTTTACTGTCTGTTACAGTAACTTTGTATTTCTTTTTGATGCAAATGCTTGATTATATTGTTCTTGGTCACAATGTTTCAATAACAGAGTAGACAGTGTCTATGCTGTAATGTTGACAACTTCCTGGCTGTTACCAGATTCAGGGTGACATGCTAATAGCAGACAAATATGATTTTAAAAGTAATATAAGTAAATATAAGGGTAAATATTAACAGTATCAAGTCAATAATTCCAACAAAATCAATTCCAATTCCCAAAAAATAAATTTCGGAAAAATTAATTCAATAAAAAAAAAAAATTTGAAGTAAATTCCAATTCCGGAACTGGAATTGAGGGTCAGTTCCAATTCCGGAATGGAATTGACCACATGCCTGAAGTATATTCATGACAATATCTTGTCTCTGTGTACTACAGCAACAGTCATGAACAGTATAATTGAATTGAAACAAGCTTATGTCTGTGGGGCTTTTGTCGAGAGGGGCTTTTGTCCATGCACCATACTATCTAGCAGATGCTTTCAGTATAATACCTAATAATTATATATATATTTACATATATATATATATACACATGTGTGTGTGCGTGCAGCATTTATAAGGTAAAGATGTCACAAGCATAGATCTGCATTTGGTCCAATAACAATATTCATGCATTATGTTATCTAAATCGAGTGTCAGATATAAAATAAGGAACCCCATAGAAAGTGTACTTATGGGTCCATATTTTGTTATGGAATTTGGACCCCTTATAGAATTTTGACCTCCCTGGCCCACTGAAAACAGTGCAATGTTGATTAGATAATATAATGCACTTTGGAGCTAGGATGCTACAATTTTGGTTACATGCGTTTGGTTATGTTATCAGTGGCATTCGTCAAACTGACCAAACAGATTCATTAAAAACATTAAGAGATCACTGAAAGACCCATTGGTTGAATTAACATGGCTCCATAGGGAAAATGCTTTTCCCTGTGGTTGATTACTTTATACATTCTATATGACACTGGCACTCTTATATTCTAAAAATAATATATACAAGAGAAAGTTTCTCACATTGTGATTCATTTTTATTATGCAAAAGATGAATTTTGTTAAATTTTCAAGTCACTGTATGTGTAATCTTTTCAGATGAAGGATTCACCATTGGTTCGTACAAGTACAGGTACTAGTTTTGAAGCATCCAGCGCTACGGGTGATGCCGTCAATCTTTACATTACGGATGTCACCTTTAGCCATCACTGCTACTACTGCTGTGGCACTTACATACAACTGATGCTGAAATGCAAATCGATTCGGTAACGATATTTCAAGTGCGACACTTCGCGAATGCTGCTGTAGTCACGGATGACATTATTGCACCAATGAACGTTGATCATGACTACTCCTATGTGAAGCTTCCATCAGATTCAGTGAGAATAAAGACATTGGTGCAGATGATGCACACTATGTGATAACAGCAACATAACCGAGGGTGACTCAAGCAGCTCCGACACCTATGAGAAAGAGAAGAAGTTTGTCATTCGTGAGAAAAACTTTTGTCACTTTTCTGCACCTGCCACACACCAAACAGCCATAAACTGTGACACAGGTTGTACTCATGTCTGATCTATCAGCCAAGGTCTTTCGGATACTGGGGTGTCTGTCAGGAAAGTGTGCTGATTTCTACCCCTGGATGAGTGAAAGGTGAATTGAATATGTTAGGAGTACATGTACTATCAGTCAGAATAAGTAGTGTATTGGTGTATAGTTAGTGCCAGTAGTGTATTGGAACAGATGGTTGGTGTGCAAGTACTATCAGTCAGAACAAGTAGTGTATTGATACATATGATTGGTGTACATTTACTGTCAGTACAAGTAGTGTATTTGGTAGAGAATGAGACGCTTGGTTTACATTTGCTGTCGGTAGGAACAAGTAGTAGATTCAGTCAGAACAAGTAGTATATTGGATACACATGATTGGTGTACATTTACTGTCAGAACAAGTAGTGAAATGGTGCAGATTCCAGAATTAGATCATTGGTGTACATTTACTGTTGGTAGGAACAAGTAGTGTATTGGTATGCATGATTGGTGTACGTTTACTGTCAGTCAGAACAAGTAATATTGTTACACATGATTGGTGTACATTTACTGTCCAATCAAAACAAGTAGTCTATTGCCATTGGTACAGATGATGATGGTGAAACAGTTAAAATGCCTTGGCTTTATAAAGATTAATTATTTTCTAAGCTAAACTACCAGTATATTTGATATGTTGTGGCATAATAATGATGTGTGTAACTGTGATATCCATGTTCCAGGTTGTATTTCCCGGTGGTAGAAGTCACTGTTTTTAATCAATGTTTAGTCTTGGTTTCAGTCGTTCTAGTTAGCCTTATTTCTTTGGTAATTGTTTTTCTATGTGAATAAACTGTTGATATATTTTATGTTGGTCTCAATATAAATGAAATTGTATGTAGTGACATGCAAGATGCTGCAGGTAACATTTTTGTTGACAGAAATGGGATATGGATAAGAAGGCATTCACATCATTCAGTTATTAATATTTTAGTGGGAATTTTTTTAGTTTTCCAGGTTGTTTTTAGACCTGCTGCATACTGTGGGTGCCTCACAATTTGTCTATATCAGACTATCAGTACACTCACCTGTGTCAGGTCAATCTCCATAGCTAAACTTTCCATCAATTCAATTCGGTTCAGAATAGACATCACAGATCCTTCCCACATCGCAGGATGGGATTACTTGTCTTGCCTTTCCTGAGCCTGAAATATAATTTGTCATGGTTAGTTGATAGCACTAATTCCATAATTACCATAATAGTTGCAAAACTGTGAACATTGCACCAAACAACAAGGTGTTGTGGTGTGCTACAGAGAGGGTTGATTACGAATATTAATGTAATCATGATTACAGTAATTATTGCAATCACAATTACTAATGTAGTCATGATTACAATCATTATTACAATCACGATTACGGTAACATTTAAGAATATATATATATTCACATAATGAATTAAATAAACCCTCATGTTATTATTGTCATCAATATTATTCAACACAAAATCAAACACAATATTAAAATACAGTCACGGTACACTTCATTAGATTAGATAAAAAATAAAGAGAAAAGCCTGCTTGCATTGCCATTGTAGTTCGGATCTCGCCCTCAGGCTAGGTAAAAGAAATATGCAGAAAAAATATGATTATTAAAATGGCAATGATTCGATAACAATTGAATTACTGACCTGCTATCTATAGGGCGAATCAATGAGTCGGCACGCAAATCATGCAATGACAGCAGACCAACATCTAGCACCGCTCTGTTTGTGCATATCGACACTACAAAATCATCGTCTTCGCCTTCGTACGGTGATGCAAGCACCAACGCGGTCGGGCACACGGTGCTGCATAGCCTATAGCCTAGCCCTAGGCATGGTAGCTTCCTCGGCGCAGCATGATGACTCAACGTAAACGTGCGCAGACATCGGGACGCAATTTCCACAGGTTCACCACATCACATTACCTAGTCAGGAATCGTTGACAGTCAAAGCGCTGTTGTAATTTGTCCTGAATCCAACGTCAACAAAGTCAAAGGCGAAGCCGACCTGGAGTCTGGAGCACGGGCAACTGAATCAGCTTGAGCCCCTGTAACTGATATATATATATAAGGGTATGCAACTAGGAATGACCCCACTCACCTTTCAACATCCGTATCTCGGCGTGGCGATGCGTAATCCGAATACTGTGACCTTACACAAACGTCCCAATGAATAAACTTTCACTATACCTACTTGTCATTAAAAACATATATGGATTTCTTATGAAAAGCGGTACGTTAACGACTGTACGCACAGAATGATTAACGATTCGCATACGTTAACGTTACCGGAAGTGAGGTGCAGGGTAGTGAGGTGTGCAAAATCCTTTGTTAGGCAAATAATCTACACAACAAAAGGAGCCAATTATCAGTCTGACACATTCTACAGCAGCTGACAGGTGTGCGTCGACAATCCTCTTGCAAAGGTCGAACACGTGGCGTTTGCCTAACAAAGGATTTTGCACACCTCACTACCCTGCACCTCACTTCCGGTAACGTTAACGTATGCGAATCGTTAATCATTCTGTGCGTACAGTCGTTAACGTACCGCTTTTCATAAGAAATCCATATATGTTTTTAATGACAAGTAGGTATAGTGAAAGTTTATTCATTGGGACGTTTGTGTAAGGTCACAGTATTCGGATTACGCATCGCCACGCCGAGATACGGATGTTGAAAGGTGAGTGGGGTCATTCCTAGTTGCATACCCTTATATATATATATATATATCAGTTACAGGGGCTCAAGCTGATTCAGTTGCCCGTGGTCTGGAGCGTGACTCGCACACTCGGTGACATTTTACGACTGTCAACGGTTGTTTCCGTGTGGCCTGTCGAACTAGACTCTTCGTCTGTGGTTTCCATTTCTCCAAAGATAGACAACTATTACGGAAGTTCAGTAAACCACTAATCGCTAGTAGCAGATCTGGTAAAACTGTCACAAGCGATGCATCCATCTTGTCAACAAGTAAAAAATAGTTCCGGTATTCCGTTATCGCATATTCTCGTTGGTTAGCGTCTCGTGTGTTCGAGAAGTGTGGCGTTTTCCACGATTTTTTGCGTGTTTTGTTGTAATTTCTTTAACTTTTTTTATTTGGAACGAACAAAAACGCTATTTTGTTGATGTGTGTAAACACTTGTATATATAACAGAGACCCATATCTTTTTTTTCGCTCCAGAATGCCTATTTACGAAATAAATCGCAAAAAATCGAAAATTTACATTGATTAGATATACGCGACTCAAACCACTCGTTTCGACAACAAGATGGCGATACGCAGTGATGTATTTTGTCGATTTTGGTCTCGAACAAAATCAGTTTTTCAGTTTATCTCATAAATTAGCAGGTATCTGTCACCATTAATGCATAGTTAGATAATATATATTTAAATATACGCCATAACACAAAATTGCTTCAGTTCCCCTTTAACTGGAAACTGTAAAACTAGCCCCGGTTTCCCCTATACGCTCAACCCCTTTATGTGTTGAGTGATCTATTGGAGCGCTGTTTGGTTGCATCCAACCTACTTACGTAATGGTGATTCACAGTTAGTTCTCGAACTTGAAGGGAACTCACACGAAGTCTACCGCAAGCAAGCTCTTGCAGTTGAATACTCTTTCATAACACGAAACGGTAGCATTATGACACTGGTTTTTAAATGATTTGTATCTGGTGCAAAAAAAAGAATGACTGGCGACACCAGACGAACTGCCTTGCTACGAACAATACACCACACGAGGTGCACATCCGGGCGTCATCCACACAACCGTGGATGACTCAAGGAAATGCAAAAACTATATGTCGCCAAGTAGTTTTTCAAGACCTGATACCATCTAGCTCGGTTCCATCAAAGACATATCCGCAGCGCCTGTTGACGCCATGGGAAACATTGGCTAGCAAACTGACAAAGGACTGTCCATCAAGTAACTGTACATTTGTTTTGAAATGTCCATCGAGTAACTAATGTTACGTCTGCCGGTGGCCTGCCGGACCCACAAACGAATGCTACGTCTGCTGGTGACCTGCCTGATCCACAAACGAATGCTACGTCTGCTGGTGGCTTGCCTGATCCATAGCCGAATGCTACGTCTGCTGGTGACCTGCCTGATCCACAAACGAATGCTACGTCTGTTGGTGACCTGCCTGATCCATAGCCGAATGCTACGTCTGCTGGTGACCTGCCTGATCCATAGACGAATGTTACGTCTGCTGGTGACCTGCCTGATCCACAAACGAATGCTACGTCTGCTGATGGCCTGCCTGATCCACATACGAATGTTACGTCTGCTGGTGGCCTGCCTGATCCACAGACTAATGCTACGTCTGCTGGTGACCTGCCTGATCCATAGCCACCAACGATTGTTCAGTACATAAATTGTACTACAGAGCCTGTCAGCCGATATGCTGACTTATTCCTTAGAAGCTTTCTATCCCGTCCGAAATAATGTTTAACTCGATTTCAGCTTTTCACACGATTCTTTCTTTTACCGCTGATGTTCACTAAAAAAGGCTTACAGACAGACACAGATGCACACAGTCGACCGCCGGCTTATCCTATCGATGGGATAATTTTTATGATGTGATATAGGGTCAGACATTTATTGACTTTTTGGCGACTTCGTAAGAATGCGATGATGCAATTTCATTTCATACAAAGAAGCCACCGAATGTGAAGAACATTGTAAAAAGAAAAAGGGTAAAAAAAAAAAAGTTAGCTACGACAACAGTTGAATCTAAGAATTCATGCTATAAATGTGGCGTGAATTTTGGCAGCAGAACTGATCCAAAATGAAACAAAGATTGGATTCAGTGCAAACCATCCTGTTTTTGTTTTCACGAATCGTGCGATGAAGAATGCGGCATTCTAGACGACGACAGCTTCACTTGTCAATCTTGTATTTAGCACTGCTCGGTTTCTAGTTAAGAGTTCTGTCTAAAATTTCAAATAAAATAATACAATGTTAACCTTCTAGCAAAATTGTATTATTGTTTATATATTTTCATATGCACATCCAATTATTATTATAAATACCAACAAGCACTAGGCATTACTTTTACACAGTATTTATAAAACAGACATACATACAGTTTGCACGCGTACTCATATTACCCGTCTCTTCGGGTAATATGAGCATTTTTCTAGGATAATTTTTTTCAATAATGCATTTTTGTTGTAAACCCACTAATGAACTTGTTGTGACTGTTTGAAACAGTATACGATGGTTTATTCCATGCACTATATATAAGACAATTGGGACATGAGTTTCACAAAATATTGGCCAAAACCAAACTATGCTGAAATATTCGACGTTTCCCTACATTGAATAATTTAATGTTTTTGATATAAAACGCATGTATGGAAATGTTGACATGACCAATAACAGTCGTTCTTAAGACAACGTAATTGTTTGAAGCGATCGTATTTAAAATTAACGAAACAATAACAGGTGTTCTGCGGCATCTAGTCGGCAATGCGAGTAAAAATGTAAATTATGATGTGCTGGTTGCACCCAGCCGCATGTTAAGTTATAGTATCGTTTTGTTCAACAGAAAAAACTATTTTTGTTATCGTATGTGAAGTGTTTACGGTGAAGACATGTAATTATTTCCAGCATATTTGACAGCCCGTACACTGTGGTCGTTCTGTTGCACGCTATGACTAATCGGTCACAAAAACGGTTTGCATGTCGACGAGCAATTAGACTGGGAGCCCAAGGCTTTTATTTATATAAACGGCGCCAAAAGGTTTGACCCCATGGACTGGGGGCAATTTATTTGTAAGAATGGCGCCAAGGCTAACAACAGTGGCAAATGTTCCCATGCAATTTTATGCGGGCGGGCGGGCGGGCGGGCGGGCGGGCGGGCGGGCGGGCGGGCGGGCGGGCGGGCGGGCGGGCGGGCGGGCGGGCGGGCGGGCGGGCGGGCGGGCGGGCGGGCGGGCGGGCGGGCGGGCGGGCGGGCGGGCGGGCGGGCGGGCGGGCGGGCGGGCGGGCGGGCGGGCGGGCGGGCGGGCGGGCGGGCGGGCGGGCGGGCGGGCGGGCGGGCGGGCGGGCGGGCGGGCGGGCGGGCGGGCGGGCGGGCGGGCGGGCGGGCGGGCGGGCGGGCGGGCGGGCGGGCGGGCGGGCGGGCGGGCGGGCGGGCGGGCGGGCGGGCGGGCGGGCGGGCGGGCGGGCGGGCGGGCGGGCGGGCGGGCGGGCGGGCGGGCGGGCGGGCGGGCGGGCGGGCGGGCGGGCGGGCGGGCGGGCGGGCGGGCGGGCGGGCGGGCGGGCGGGCGGGCGGGCGGGCGGGCGGGCGGGCGGGCGGGCGGGCGGGCGGGCGGGCGGGCGGGCGGGCGGGCGGGCGGGCGGGCGGGCGGGCGGGCGGGCGGGCGGGCGGGCGGGCGGGCAGAATCCACAACTGTTTCGTACAGATTATATTATTTTTTCTTCAACGAGGCATTTTTATCGTTTGTGTCTAGGAAAACAATGACCAGCCGCGAACAACATGTCTGGGAATCCAACTTTCTGTCGTATTTGTTGTAAAACTATAGGGTTCAGCCTACTGTTACGTTTCCCACTGACGACCATGTTAACATTTTGCATGATTATAAGAAAACGAGACCATCAAAACTTCTGAAAATTCTCACCTGCTGTTGTCATCATATCATTGATATGGTGATCGAGTTTAGTCAACGTCTCAATCTTCTAACTCGTTTAAAATGCATGAACGTGCTACACCCGTCAATATTTACCAATTTCTGCATGAATTACTACGCAGACGTGCCTTGTGGCGAAAAAATTGCCAACAATCCTTCTGCCTATTGAAATCATCTAAGAATCCACAGTTACACTGTTAACATGTTCTACCAGCAAACTTGCCAAAGTGGCTGGCTAATATGCCATTATGTCAGATGATATGATTTTTTGAAAATTACACATATCTCAAATTACTGTGCCCTACATTCGTGTGTAACACACCAGGAAGTCTATCTGAGGCATGGTCCCTATAATCCGGAGAGAGAGAGAGAGAGAGAGAGAGAGAGAGAGAGGAGAGAGAGAGAGAGAGAGGGGGGAGAGAGAGAGAGAAAGAGAGAGGAGAGAGAGAGAGAGAGAGAGAGAGGGAGGGAGGGAGAGAGAGAGAGAGAGAGAGAGAGAGAGGAGACATGAGAGAGAGAGAGAGAGAGAGTGAGAGAGAGAGTATTGAGAGAGAGAGAGAGAGAGAGAGAGAGAGAGAGAGAGAGAGCTTGCGTTCCCTCCTCGAACTTCCGGTTTGGTGTATTGAACGAACGACGATGGGCTACTGCGTAACAGACATACATTGATAGATGTGGCATTCGCATCCCATTTCTTGATAGTTTGCAAATATTGTTGGACTGCAATATTTTAACGGTATATAGTTGTGGTGTTCTAACGGCAGCTAGTAATTTATTACATTTTGTTATAATGGTGATATTGAAATATGCCAAACGTTGCACATAATCGCTCAATAATGTGATCTATCATTACCAGTATTATCCATTTTAATAAAATTATTGGAAAACAATTGTTTCTGTCACATGGAAGACACCGTAGTCAACACGTTGAATAAAATATGACGTGTGCAGTGGTGGACAACTTTTTGTAGTGTGATATAGGCGACAATGTGACATGTCTACCCTGTCATTCGATTCAATAAAAGCATGTGAATGACGTAGCACCAGTGCCGGATTAACAATGTGTACATGAAAGACGAAGATCGAGACGCGTAGTGTTGGCTATGGATGTTACTGGAACATATACAGCGTGTGATGACAAAAAAGAAAGCACAGTGTACAATGACGAATGACAAGTAAAGATTAGAGCACACATGCTTGCATACAAACAAACAAACGTACAAACATACATGCATACATGCATACAAACATGCATACATACATACATACATACATACATACATACATACATACATACATACATACATACATACATACATACATGCATACATACATACATGCATGCACACAAACAAACATGCATGCATACATACATACATACATACATACATGCATGAATGCATACATACATACATACATACATACATACATACATACATACATGCATACATACATACATGCATACCAGAAAATTATTCAAGAAATACAGCGTACAGTACAGTACAATACAGTAGAGTACAGTACACTACAGCACAGTACATTACAGTACAGTACAGTACAGTAGAGTACAGTACAGTACAGCACATCACAATACAGTATAGTACAGTAGAGTACAGTACAGTACAGTAGAGTAAAGTACAGTACAGTAGAGTACAGTATAGCACGGCACAGTGCAGTACAGTGCAGTAGAGTACATTACAGTACAGCACAGCACAGCACAGCACAGTACAGTAGAGCACAGTACAGTACAGTACAGTACAGTACAGTAGAATAGAGTACAGTACAGCACAGTACAGTACAGTGCAGTACAGCACAGCACAGTACAGTACAGTACAGCATAGTACAGTACAGTACAGTAGAGTACAGTAAAGTACAGTAGAGTACAATACAGTACAGTAGAGTACAGCAGAGTACAGTAGAGTACAGTACAGTACAGTAGAGAACAGTAGAGTACAGTAGAGTACAATAGAGTTCAGTACAGTAGAGTACAGTACAGTACAGTACAGTACAGTACAGTACAGTACAATAGAGTACAATAGAGTACAGTACAGTAGAGTACAGTAGAGTACAGTAGAGTACAGTAGAGTACAGTACAATAGAGTACAACATAGTACAATAGAGTACAGTAGAGTACAATAGAGTACAGTAGAGTACAATAGAGTTCAGTAGAGTACAGTAGAGTACAGTACAGTAGAGTACAGTAGAGTACAGTACAGTACAGTAGAGTACAGTACAGTAGAGTACAATAGAGTACAATAGAGTACAGTAGAGTATAATAGAGTACAGTAGAGTACAATAGAGTTCAGTACAGTACAGTACAGTAGAGTACAGTACAGTAGAGTACAGTAAAGTACAGTACAGTACAGTAGAGTACAATAGAGTACAATAGAGTACAGTAGAAGTCCTACAAGTGTTTATGAGCAAACAAAGAGTAACATCCAAATACTTTCCACCACCGAAGTTACCATCGGTTCTAGAAATGTCATCGGGTGAATAATTCTGTCTGACTGTACATCTGTTGAACGTTCTCAATCAATAATCCACTGTTTAAGCATTTTGGTGGCAGTGAAGTCCAGCAAAATATTGTCAAGATTAATCCGATTTGATGGGGACCCTTTCTGTGGGGGCCTGGCACGAGTGTTCTACTTGTGTCATGGTTAATCCAGTGTACTGGATTAACCATGTGTAGTGGTTTATAACCAGTACAATTAATAAATATTGCATGATTAATTGAAATGTGGATGTTCGTGCGAGTGTACGTGAGTGCGTACGTGTGTGTATCATTCAATCAAGTAGAAGTCGCATTACATATATACTGCCATTCACTATTTCACACTCCATTCAATAATTTACATTCCATTCACAATTGTTTATTATGTAAGAATCAGGGGAATGAGTCTCCTTTGGTAACTAAAATGAAAAGCTTAATATGAAGCTATGAACACCTACGTCGTCATGCACACTGTGCATAAGATGTATTAGTGTGTATAATCCAATTAATGTAATAACAGTAACGAGTTCTTTGCTGTAGAGACGCCCCCATATGATGTAACAACTTGCCCCGTTTACGGGGATAGTAGTTACAGTCGACCGCGCCTGGGAAACTTCATATATCTACATAACTACAATACGGAATATCAATGGTACGGTACATCGTATTAACACGAATAATAAATTTAATGTATACGTTGACATAAATAATGCATCTAACATACTTTTCACAAAAGTGACTTTAACTGGAAACTGTAAAACTAGGCCCGGTCTCCCCTATACGCTCAACCCCTTTATGTGTTGAGTGATCTATTGGAGCGCTGTTTGGTTGCATCCAACCTATTTACGTAGTGGTGATTCACAGTTAGTTCTCGAACTTGAAGGGAACTCACACGAAGTCTACCGCAAGCATGCTCTTGCAGTTGAATACTCTTTCATAACACGAAACGGTAGCATTATGACACTGGTTTTTAAATGATTTGTATCTGGTGCAAAAAAAGAATGACTGGCGACACCAGACGAACTGCCTTGCTACGAACAATACACCACACGAGGTGCACATCCGGGCGTCATCCACACAACCGTGGATGACTCAAGGAAATGCAAAAACTATATGTCGCCAAGTAGTTTTTCAAGACCTGATACCATCTAGCTCGGGTCCATCAAAGACATATCCGCAGCGCCTGTTGACGCCATGGGAAACATTGGCTAGCAAACTGACAAAGGACTGTCCATCAAGTAACTGTACATTTGTTTTGAAATGTCCATCGAGTAACTAATGTTACGTCTGCCGGTGGCCTGCCGGACCCACAAACGAATGCTACGTCTGCTGGTGACCTGCCTGATCCACAAACGAATGCTACGTCTGCTGGTGGCTTGCCTGATCCATAGCCGAATGCTACGTCTGCTGGTGACCTGCCTGATCCACAAACGAATGCTACGTCTGTTGGTGACCTGCCTGATCCATAGCCGAATGCTACGTCTGCTGGTGACCTGCCTGATCCATAGACGAATGTTACGTCTGCTGGTGACCTGCCTGATCCACAAACGAATGCTACGTCTGCTGATGGCCTGCCTGATCCACATACGAATGTTACGTCTGCTGGTGGCCTGCCTGATCCACAGACTAATGCTACGTCTGC
This sequence comes from Lamellibrachia columna, assembly GCA_963662155.1. NCBI lineage: Eukaryota > Metazoa > Annelida > Polychaeta > Sabellida > Siboglinidae > Lamellibrachia > Lamellibrachia columna. The sequence continues at coordinate 40,185,755 of OY759274.1, forward strand.
TGGTGACCTGCCTGATCCATAGCCACCAACGATTGTTCAGTACATAAATTGTACTACAGAGCCTGTCAGCCGATATGCTGACTTATTCCTTAGAAGCTTTCTATCCCGTCCGAAATAATGTTTAACTCGATTTCAGCTTTTCACACGATTCTTTCTTTTACCGCTGATGTTCACTAAAAAAGGCTTACAGACAGACACAGATGCACACAGTCGACCGCCGGCTTATCCTATCGATGGGATAATTTTTATGATGTGATATAGGGTCAGACATTTATTGACTTTTTGGCGACTTCGTAAGAATGCGATGATGCAATTTCATTTCATACAAAGAAGCCACCGAATGTGAAGAACATTGTAAAAAGAAAAAGGGTAAAAAAAAAAAAGTTAGCTACGACAACAGTTGAATCTAAGAATTCATGCTATAAATGTGGCGTGAATTTTGGCAGCAGAACTGATCCAAAATGAAACAAAGATTGGATTCAGTGCAAACCATCCTGTTTTTGTTTTCACGAATCGTGCGATGAAGAATGCGGCATTCTAGACGACGACAGCTTCACTTGTCAATCTTGTATTTAGCACTGCTCGGTTTCTAGTTAAGAGTTCTGTCTAAAATTTCAAATAAAATAATACAATGTTAACCTTCTAGCAAAATTGTATTATTGTTTATATGTTTTCATATGCACATCCAATTATTATTATAAATACCAACAAGCACTAGGCATTACTTTTACACAGTATTTATAAAACAGACATACATACAGTTTGCACGCATACTCATATTACCCGTCTCTTCGGGTAATATGAGCATTTTTCTAGGATAATTTTTTTCAATAATGCATTTTTGTTGTAAACCCACTAATGAACTTGTTGTGACTGTTTGAAACAGTATACGATGGTTTATTCCATGCACTATATATAAGACAATTGGGACATGAGTTTCACAAAATATTGGCCAAAACAAAACTATGCTGAAATATTCGACGTTACCCTATATTGAATAATTTAATGTTTTTGATATAAAACGCATGTATGGAAATGTTGACATGACCAATAACAGTCGTTCTTAAGACAACGTAATTGTTTGAAGCGATCGTATTTAAAATTAACGAAACAATAACAGGTGTTCTGCGGCATCTAGTCGGCAATGCGAGTAAAAATGTAAATTATGATGTGCTGGTTGCACCCAGCCGCATGCTAAGTTATAGTATTGTTTTGTTCAACAGAAAAAACTATTTTTTTTATCGTATGTGAAGTGTTTACGGTGAAGACATGTAATTA